>CAIGRH010121143.1:0-18585 GCA_903798295.1 Fraxinus nigra | reverse complement strand
TCTCTTCTGGAGGGACATGCAGAATAAAGACCCAACTAGATACAAATCTTTGCTAGAAATGATAATGTGAGAGAATCATTGTATAGGGCAAGCTGATGACTCACACCTCTTCAAAACAGTGGGTGTGAGGTCTCACCTGACATATGATGGAAGAGTCGACCACGTTCAATTCAAGAAAGACTCTGGTTGCAGCAACATTAAATGCTGTAATCGTGTTGCCCTATGAGGAGGTCAATTATGTCATGGGGACACCCTACGAACGGCTCTACGAACAATTGTCCCAAGGAGGAAATGGTAGGGGATGAAGTTTCGAACCTTGAAATGGGGTGAAACACCCCTGTATTACACTTACCACCACTCTTACAACCATAATACAGTCAACTATAGAGACATTACCTTGCACTACCAACCAGATAACTAAAGAAGGAATAGAGGAGAAAACGTGCCCCATCCTAAGTAGGATCAACGACCTAGGAAAGTTGAGACCAGGAGTCCCAGAATGGATGACGCTCCTCAAAGACTAGAACACGATGAGGAAAGACCCAGGGAAAGTCAAAAGCAAAGACAAATGAGGAGCCTTCCATCTGATGATGGTCACGAATCGATTCTGGAAACTGATACCATCTTTGGAGGTCCGTATGTCGAGGTAAATCTAGGAACCTCCATCAAAACTATGCAAGAGACCCCCCAATGGCAAGTTTCATAGTTAACAATAGCCGACCTTTGACTGGAAAAGGGTACATCCCATCATATTCACACAAGATGATGCAATTGGACTGCATTAACCTCATTATGACGCCTTGGTAGTAAGGTCTGTCGTAGCACAAAATGGCCTTTAAAGAATGTTGGTAGATAATGGAAGCTCTATAAACATATCTTTGGGATAACTTTTGACAAAATGCAGGTGGATCATGAACTGACCCCCATGAGTTCCCCACTATATGATTTTACTAGAGATATCATCATTCAAGGGGAAAAATTACCCTTACAGTAGAGATAGGAACAACACCACTGATCGTCCATCACTTCATGGAATTCTTGGTGGACTATCGCTCTGCCTATTATGGGATGTTGAGAAGGGCAGCATTGAAGAAATTATGGGCTGCTACGTCCATTTCCCATCTATTTGAACTCCTTCAAAAAGGTAGAGCCTAGGGACGTCAATGTGATTATAATAGACACTGACATGCATGATGCCTTTGAGTGAGAGCAAGATCCCGAACAAAGAGAAGACGTCGAAATAGTAGATGCTATTGAAGAATATGCAGACATAGAAGTAATACGAGCCCTTAAAGAGGGGAGATGTGTGAAGAAGCAGCTAAATAGGATGAGCTGGACCCTCTCATCATCGATTGTGATCCTCAAACAACCCCATTAGAAGAATTGGAAAGTTTCCAGTGAGTGCCCAGGATCCCTCCAAATTTCTTCAAGTTGGAAAAGATATGCCAATAGAGACTAAGGAGAAACTGAAAAGTTTCTTGCAATTTGGATATCTTCTCTTGGAAGTATGAGAGCAAGATTGGCATTGACCCAAGGGTTAGTAACCATCATTTGAAAAATGATCATAAGGCTACAACTCATCGGCATAAAAGAAAAGCCATCAATCCAGAGAGGTACGAGGCCCTGATGGACAAAATAAAGAAACTAATCGACAATCGATTTATCTGGGAATTAACATATCCGAGTTGAGTGTGTAACATTATTCCTGTTAAGAAGCATAACGATAAGTGGAGAGTATATATGTATTTTTTCAATTTAAATCAAGCTTGCTCCAAAGATGACTTTTCCCTCCCATGGATAGATTAGCATGTGGACTCAATTGTCGAACATGAACTATTTAGCTTCATGGATGCTTACTCGGGCTATAACTAGCTCATAATGTCCCCAGCCGATGAAGAGCACACTTCCTTCATAATGGACATAGGTCTTTATTGTTATAAGGTGAAGCCTTTCTGGGTTGAAAAATGTCGGAGCCACCTATCTGAGGCTTGTAATAAAATGTTTGCATACATTATTCGAAAGACAATGGAGGTATATGTTAATTATACGCTAGTAAAAAGCCTAAGAGAACGGGATCATGTAGAGCACTTTGGAGAGACTTTCCACATATTGCGAAGGTACAAGATGAGGTTGAACCCCCTGAAGTGAGTTGAACCCCCTGAAGTGAGCATTCGGGGTCGTATCGAGATAATTCTTAAGTTACATGGTCAATCAAAGGGCATATAGGCTAATCCATAAAAGATTACGACCTTGATCGAAATGAGGTCTCATCAAAAGCCTAAAGAAGTAGAGAGTCTTGTTGGACACGTAGCAGCATTGAGCTGCTTCGTTTCAAAAGCAACGAATAAATGTCTTTATTTCTTTAAGGCTTTAAATGGAGGAAATAGGTTTCAATGGACAAATGAATGTGAGTTAGCCTTGACAATGATGAAGAAGCACTCGGGACAGGCTACCATTCTCTCGAAGCCTAAAAATAATGAACTTTTGCAATTGTACCTGACAATGATCACCGACGCTATCAGTTCGGTACTTATGAGGAAGGAATGCGATCACCAATTGCCCATTTATTATGTGAGCAAAGTACCCTTGGTAGCAAAGACCCGTTATCCAGACATAGAGAAGTTGGCTCTCTCCCTGGTAACAGCTTCCCAAAAATTGAGGTCGTACTTCCGGCCATACCATCATGTGCTGACCAACTTCCCGATTCCCGCTAAAGCAAGTACTCTAGAGATGTGATGTCTCGTGAAAGATGATAAAATAGGTTATAGAACTTAGTGAGTTCAATATTGTGTTCAAACCAAGAGTCGATGTTAAAGGTCAAGCCTTAGCAGATTTCGTGGTATAGTTCACCTATATTCCAGAATTGGAAAGGAAAATGGAACCCGTCGAGCCTCCCAACTGGAACCTTTTTGTTGATGGTTTCTTTGGAGACACAACATTCGGGGCACGGGTAGTTTTGGTCAACCCAAAAGGGTATAAACTTAACTGTACTGTGAGATTTAGATTTAAGGATACCAACAATGTTGCAGAATACGAAGCCCTTCTAGTAGGACTCAAGTTGGCCAGGAAAATGCAAGTAAAAAAGGCTAACTATCAGTAGCAATTCCAGTTGGCAGTAAGTAAGGTCAACGACAATTTTGCAGCCAAGGATAAAAGTATGGTCGCATATCTGAAATTGGTAATGGAACTTGTCCCAGTCTTTGAAAGGTTCGAGTTAACACAGATCCCACTCATGGAAAATGCATTTTCAATGTTGGTGAGCAACAGAGACTCTGAACTACTTACCTTTGTGCCTATAGAACATCTTCCAAGACCCTCCACTTTTGAAAGTGATGTAGTGATGTGGGTCGAGGACATCTCCCATGGATACAGTCTATCGTAGTTTACCTTAAAGATAAAAAATTGCCCTCTGAAAAAAAAAAGACATAGAAGCTCATAAGGCCAATTGCACACTTTGTCTTTCAAGATGATGTGTTATACAAACGAAATTTTTCCTAACTCCTCCTTCGATGCATAGGTGGCGAACTCTACGTACTTCAGGAAATTCATGAAGGGGTTTGCGATAACCACTCTGGAGGGTGGGCTTTAGCACAAAAGGTGTTGAGGCAAGGATACTACTGGTCTACCTTGAAAAAGGATATGCAATAGCACGTTAGAAAAATGTAACAAGTGTCAACGTTTTGTAACAATACAAAGATAGCTTTTCCAAAAATTATACATTGTATCTAGCACTTGGCCCTTTGCCAAGTGGGGAATTGACTTCATAGGTCCTCTACCATAAGGAATGGGAGGTCAGAGCTTCGCAATTGTCACCATTGTCTATTTTACTAAGTGGGTAGAGGTTGAACCCCTCTCCAAGATTACTGAAGCAAACACTTATAGGTTTTTATTGAAGAATATCATTTTTAGGTTTGGGATCCCCCATCCAATTAAATTTGATAATGGTCGATAGTTAGACAACAGGGAGGTCAGGGACCTATGAGAAGAGTTAGGAATCAAAAAAATATTTTTCAACCCCCACCATCTTTAGGCCAAAAGGTAGGTAGAAGCTGTCAACAAAACCATCAAATACACACTCAAGAGAAAGTCGGATGTTTCAAAGGGGGTACAGGTGGATGAGCTGGCTCAGGTTCTGTGGGCTATCAAAACTACTATCAAGACTGCTACATGAGAAACTCATTTCTCTATGGCTTATGGAATAGAGGCCATGAGTCCAGTTGAAGTGGGCTACCCTCTCCTCATCGTTTACATTTCAGTGAAATAACTAATGACAAGTTGATGAGGTGTGAACTTGATTTCCTTAATGAAAGGAAGAATGAATCTCAAGTAAAATTGACAGCCTACCAAAGAAAGATGACCCGGTACTACAATTCTAAGGTTAAGAAGTTCTTTCGTCAAATGACCTTGTTCTACAAATGGTATTTTTATCTTCTAAAGAACTAGGAATTGGGACTATTGGTTCTAACTAGGAGTGCCTATACTGCATCAAAGAAGAGGTTCGACCAGGAACCTATAAAATTGAAAATTCGGAAGGAAAGGCACATATTCATCCTTGGAATGCAAAACATTTGAGGAAGTATTATCAGTAAGTGTAAATATTCAGTTTGTATAATTTTATTAATTCAATGAAAATGGTTTTGTCAAAACTCTTGAAAAGAAGAGCCCCTGGCAACAAAAGTCCTGAGAGAAGCCCATGCCTGGTGGTTCAGCCACCAGGTAGGGACGTATATGCATTCCAACAAAAATATTTATTCCAAATGGGACTACTTCCTTACTCGATGAAGTAGACATCACATGCCTTTAATGATAAAAGTCATTAAGAAGACATCAGCATAGGCGACCTACTTGATCTCATGCTCAAAGAAGATGGAAAGTTACCAATGAATACGACCTTCTAAAACTTGTACAAATTTCATATTCAAATTGTGAATTATAAGGCAAGTTAAACAAATCTCACACTGAAGCACATCATGAAACCACGACATAAGTATAGACATAGTATGAAATTCAGGAAACAAACACAAAGTGTAAAGAAAAAGAAATTTCATTAATAATGGGGTTTATGACAATTGGAGGCCAAGTGCCAATTTAAAAAAAGGCTAAAGCTAAGAGGAATGGTCAGGCTGGCCGACGCAACTGGAACAATGGAATTAGGAGTCACCATCTCATTCTCATCCTGCTCACCCCCAGCTTCTTCATCATTTTTCAGTTTAATTATATTATTTTTGTTGGCTAGGGTATGGGGTTTGCCTTCAAGAATTCAGACCTTAACTTGGACGTGTCCACAAATTGAGAATGAACCTCAATCCATTCCACCACTTCAGTGTAAGCGAACCTCCGCCAATACTTAGCGAAATGTTGGTACTTTCTTGTTAGGTGGAAACTAGTTATATAACACTTTACCACTTCATCGCTAGCTGACTAAGCTTCACCTCAAGCCACCTGCACTTCTTCAATCATGCCACCAACTTTGGAATTTAGCCCTTCAACTTACTGCTTCAACAGATGGCACATTCTTTATTTGAAGCCTCCAAGACCTTGGTAACAATTTGTTGGTACGTATCTGAAGTCTCCATTAGCTTAGTTAAAGAAGCCACTTAGCTCTGCGACAAGTGAACTTCTTTCTTCAAATTTTCAATCTCTGCTAAAGCATAGGCGAGTTTCACGAACTCCTCAGCTTGTTGCTTTCTAATAGCCACAACATCAGATCTTGCTTTCCTAGCCTCTTCCTCGACCTCAGAGGCCTTGTCAGCAAAATCTTTATTTTTCTTCTAAATGTTTTTAAATAGGACTTTAGCCTCTATGGCCACCCCAAAGGCCCTTCCCATTTGGCTCACTATTGTGGCAAAAATATCCTCCACATTACTGGATTTCACAAAGTTCTGCCACTGATCTGTCCAATATCTATGAAATGTGGCGGTGGTCATCTGGATCTTGGGAAGGCATGGTTATAGCTCTGGAGCCAGCTCGTCCATTCTTGGTTATGGCAAGTTTGACCTTGGAAGAAGCTCCCTTACTGGCAGAACAGCCTTCGCTGGTCTTGTTTTTCTTCTCCAGTTTCTGCCTTAGAGGCACGATGGAAGAGGGCCTCTTCAAATCCCTCTGTGTTGCAGCGATAGAGGTTGCCATCAAATTTTCTCCAACAGGGCTAGAGGTGGAGGTGGGGGACAAGTTATCGACCCTTATACGCCTATCGACGAGAATGTGTGCCTCTTCTTCGGGGATTTGGCGACCTTTTCATTTTACTCTTGGTCAAAAGGGCGCCCCTCGATTTAGCTCCCTTCGTGTTGGCCTTCTCAACCTTGTCCTTGACCTTTTTGACGGCGACATAGGAGGTTTCGTGTCCCCTCTTCTCGGAAGTAGAAGTCGTGGCAAGAATAGGGGCCATATCCGGTGTTGGGTATTTTTTTTCTTCTCGAAATTTTCTGCAATCAAATGAGTTTCAGTAAGTTATCTTTATAAGAGAATAAATGGGAATTTTGATCAAAGTTTTATCTCTTCGAGATATTAGGCCAAATTCTTCGTAAAATATTCGGTTCAAGATGAGGAGTTTGAACTCGCGTGAAGATAGGTGGCAATGATATACAAATTGTACGACGCCCAATTCAACTTCGAAAGTTTGAAGCGATCTATCGAACCTTCAAAATGAAGGGGGTTAGACTGCCATAAGTATGTAATAGATGCAAGAAACATGCAAAAAATCAAAGATACACTGACAAGCTTCCAAGTAGTGAGTGGGAATTGTTAGCTAAGGGACCTTATTACCTTTACAAATCTGTTTCCCCTCCCTCTTTCACACAAAACCTGGTCTCCTTCTATTCTTTGATGGGAAGAAGAAATACCTACCACGAAAGGAGAGTAAGCTCCCAAGGGAAATAGTGAAACCAACCCTTTGAGTCTTCGTTCTCCAAGGCCATAGATTGTAAGAGGGTCAGGAAAACATGGAAAGCATGTCCTCACATAGGGAGGTCTCTCCCCACATAAAATAAGTCCACAGTAGCTGGGCCCAAGCGTTGGGGCGCGAGTTGGGAAGGTGATAAGCAGTAAGACTTAACAACGGCCATAAAGAATGGATGAAAGGACATACGAGATCCCCTTCAGAAGGTGTTCACTAATGCCCACACATCATAGCCTAGGAAAGTAAGCTCTCTCGTCAAACGAAGGGGCTAAGTGTGGACCTATGGTTCATCCTATGTTTTGATTATAACAAATAAAATATTTTTCTATCTCTAACATTTATATTCGATTCTTCATTGTTACGTGTTGCGAACTTCATGAAAATCGAGCATTCACAATCAAGTTTGGAAATAATCGAACATTCGCTCCAAAAACAATCGGAGGCAATTCAAGCACTTATGCCAAAATCAAAATCGAGCAACAAATTAAGCACTCGCGGCAAATCAATTGAAGATATTATAATTATATGTTTGAACTCACTTGTAAAGTTAAAACACTTCAATTTTTAGGAATGAATCATAACAAGCTCGTAAGTTAAAAATTTTATGCACGAAATAAACTTTTCACTAAAACACTCACATAAAAATTATTTTTGATATGACAAGATTTTCACTTGACTCTTAAACTATTTACCAATGATATTTATTTTGAGAAGATAAATGAATATGATCCTCAAGAATTTACACTTGCTAAAATAATCAAGAAAAAAGAAAACTAGAGATTTCTGGTCTGGCGGACGTCTTGTGGCCCCAATAGTCAAAATTCTAACTATTCTAATTTTTTACGTACAACGATTAGTTTCAGTCATCCGGTCAGTAGCGGACGTCCGGTGGGGATCGTCTGGTTGATCAGAATTTTTTGTATTTTAACTGCTATAAATACCACATCACTTTACATTCAAGGATAACATTCAAGAGCGCATTCAAGTGAAATATTTTTGAACAAAGATTGTATTGATTTCTCATCTCATTTATTATTAAATCATTATAACTTTGGAAAGCTTTTGATCAAATCAACTTTTAAAAATCATTGTACACATCAAAGTTTTTCATACCTAACACTTGAGTTTTATTCATTGTTATTTATTAAACTGTTAGCCTATCAATTTGTAAAATCAATTCTCTTTAAACTTGTAGGTCATGTTGAGGTCCCGTAAAGTTCAACGTTGTAAAAAGATAGGTGCTCCTTGTTTTTAAATCACCAGAAGTTTTGTAAAGGGTTGGATTGCACCACAAATCAATCAACATAGTGAAATTGGCATTGCTCGTGCCAAAGAGCTTGGTAACGGAGGATATAAATCATTGTGTTAAATCAAACCTCTATAATTATACCGTTTACATTCTCTATCCCTCTTTACTTATTACTTTTATATTCTTACTTATTATTTAAACTAATCTATCTAGTTATTGATTATTGATTGATTTTTCGAAAAAAAATTAAAAATCAATTCACTCCCTCTTGCTTAGCTATTCTTAGACAATCCTAACAGTTCGATTGTGTGAGAGATACAATATTTCTCCCTAATTTCTACGAAGTCGACAGTGATAACATTTGATAGAACCTTAGCAGCCCCCAATTAACATCATAGCCTAAATAACCTTCTCTAGGGCTCAGCATGCTCTGACCTGTCCTAATGGCTTGAACCATGTTGGTCATATTCGTTATAGTTACTCCCACCTCAGATGCAACCGCACATAAGTCTAGGTTTTCCCCACCAAAGTTTGAAGAGCTCATGATTTCAAGAAAATGGGAACAAATGAATAACTGAATATGGATGAATACTCACAAACTTAAAGAATGAATATGAAAGATCACTTGCCGGAGAAAAGGTCTCGAAGAACTTTTTACTGCAAGGGAGAGAGTGGAAAATCGTTTTTTATTTTATTTTTTGCAGAGTAAAGAATAAAATGGGTAAAGGATTTGCCTTTTATACGCATGGGTATAGGATTTGCCTTTTATAGACATGGGTTATTCTAACCATCCAACCGTTCAAATAAGGCTTAATCTGAGCCATCCATACCATCCGTCTCTTCATATTCTACGATTTAGATTAGAGTGTCCAAGCTACACATGCTAATGCGTCTGCCTCCCATAAAACAAGCTTGCGGATATCATCATTGCGCATTAAATATGGCAATGATTGTGTATATGGAAAGTTGAAATGTTGTAGCCGCTTTTTCTCGAAAACGTATAAGTCAGCTAATCATTTTAGCGCAATTATCAAGAACGCCTTGTGTTCATAACATAATAATAACAACAACAACAACAACAATATGCATCTTTAGAATTAGCGAGTTACGGCCTTAGCAAGTAACAAAAATAAATGATTTCAGTCTTCTACACGACTTTAGCATGGCATCACATGTGTAAAGCCACCTCAAATCGAACAGACTCGGATCAAGTATGACTAGCTAACAATCCCTAGCTTCTCCCACAAAATCAAAATTTTCGAAGCATACATTATCGATCAACAATCTCGACAAGTTACTCATGCAAGTAAACTACATTTAATATCTAATTACAATATGAATATTTATAATTAGGGACTGTTGTTACACCTTATCACTGAAGGTTCTAATTAGAAGACCATGTCGTTGTCTACATGGAGATATAGTACAACATAGTTAAGTCGACGAAGACTCAATTGATCAAAATAAAGAGGTCAAAGAATGAAGTGCCCTTTAACCGAAGTCTTCAAAGAAGAAGCCAAAGCTCCTCCTACCGAAGACTTCCAATACGAAGTTTCCCGATGCTGAAGCCCTTATTGTCCTTTAGAGGATTCGCATGCAATCTTTAGGAATGATTGATGTAACATTTTTAATGATGAATGCCAGGATTGTCAATTTAGGGTATAGGGTGGCTAACCCATTGTCAATATATTAAATGCATAGCAAACTGAGTTATGTGAGGCTTCGACCTAGGAGATGAGGCCACGTGGTTGTTATCTAACGGCTACCATTTCGGCCAGAACTCTATCAAAGCTCACAACTCATACCATTTGAAAAATAATGCAACATTTTACACTTGAAACCACACCTAGTCTTTCCTTTTAGCTTATTTCATATTTATTTGCTTGAGTTAAATTGCTTCAGTTTTGGTTAAGTTATATAGGAATGTTTTGTTCATATGCGACCATCTTTAATCGTATTGCTGGTGCTCAAACATTTTTGTCTCGCATCGTAAAACATCTCTGACGTTCATAATAACCATCATATCCCACCCGAATCTCCAATCAAAAAGTGTAGGAATTTGCTTGCGTGGGCATAAGTGGGCCTAGTATCTGTTGTCCACGTAATTGTTACAAAAAATGGGTCAAGAGATAACAACTTATTTATTGATCACAAATTATCCAATTAATTAGTCATAAATTACTTATCATCTCCTTTACCCCACCCCATCCCACTCTACTCCACTTCACAATCGTCGACACCATCTAAATCATCGCAAGTAACTCAAATCCACAACCCATCACCACCACCAATTTCACCTCAACACCTAAACTACCAGAAACGAACTTCACCAGTGGCAAAATCTCGCGGTTATCTCCACCTACCTTCGATCGGCCTAACGCTAAAGATTGGCAGCTGAATAGCCCATAAAATCATTCAATTGGCAACTACCCAAGTTGAAACCCTAGCATCATCCCCCATAAAAAGCTTCATCCTGCCACCTAAACTACCTGAAAGGGACAACACTACATCGAGATCACATCTTTGTCTCTCTTCCTATCCTCAATTGACCTCATGCCACAAATTAGAGGCCAACATCCACTAAAAATATTCAATTGGCGACACCCCTAGAAACCCTAGCGTCGTCGTCCCATCCAAATATTCACTTCCACCACCTCAAATCATCGAAACAGACTTCATTGGCGGTGGAATCACACCATTGCCATCTCCATTCCTACTTCAACCGGCCTCATGACATAAATTGTCGAACATCTCGCAAAATTATTCAATTGGTGGGGAAATGAGGTTGGGGTTGGGATTACAATTATGGTTTCTGCAGGTGGGGTGGCGATGCAGGAGAGGAAGGTGTCGATAGAGATGGCATTGGTGATCGACATTCATTCGGTGTGGGTTGTGGAAGCGATGATTCATTGTGATCATTTCTTGGGATGAAAATATATTATTGTTAAGATGGATGTACGGGTGGGTGAGATGTGATTGGGTTGGGTTGGGTTGGGTATACATGATTTTTGAAAGAGTAATTTTATCATTTAATTATTGAAATGAAAAATTGAGAAATAGATGTGGGAGTAATTTCCTCAGATAAAACACTTTCAAAAATTGAATTTTGATTAAAATGCTAGCCAACGATAATATTTGATTGAAAAGTCTTCACTCAATAGTTTTTGGTCAAATAACCTACAGCTGATTTTATTATATGTTAAAAGTCTTAAAATATCCTGAAATGTCTAGAATTTTCAATATAAAACTAGCATTTACCAAATCCTTCAATCATAAATTCGCACTTTCATTCTCACATCCATGGTAGTTCATGATAGAAACGAAAAAATGGCATGCTACCATTTTTAACGGATGGGTGTTATTTCAACTAATTTTGTGTTCATTATGCACTATGTTCCCACACGTCCACATGAAAATGAACGAAGAAAAGTTTTCAGTATATTTTGAGTAAAATCAAGACCCTATGACCCAAACGGCATGTTGCCATTTTGATCGACTAAGTGTCGTTACAACTAATTTCATTCAAGTTTACTTTATGTTCACTTGTATACATATGAAAATGAATGAATAAGTTTTTTTACTACATTTGAACACTATAGTCTATACAAAGTTCACATGACAGTGACCAACACTATTATTTTTTATGTAAATTGTACTAGACTTCGCTACGACGAAGGTAAATAGCTCAAATTCCATTATATTCCAACTATAATAATAATAATAATAATAATAATAATAATAAACTTAGCTCTTTTGACGTGTGCAAGTCTTCTAAAAATGTTCCAAAATATGATCAGACTAGTTTTATAATGAAATCAAGATTGAACTAAAGCGGCATGTTGTTGTTTTAACTAATTGTGTCCGTTTAACTTTATGTTCACTTGTATCCACATGAAAATAAATGAATGCAAGTATTCACTACATTTTGACACCACGATCGATATACAGTTCACGGGATAATGATCAACACTAACTACACTAGACTTCATTACTAACGAATCTAAGTTACTCAAACACCATTATATTTCAATTACGAGATAAGGTACTCAATAAACTGGCTCATTTAACTTATACAAATCTTCTAAGATGTTCCTAAATATGATCGACTAGTTTTGGAGTGAAATGAGGATCCCGTGACCCAAAATGGCATGATGTCGATCAATTAATTTATTGTCCGTTTCAATTTATATTGTCTCGTATCCACATAAAATAAACGAATGTGAGTTCTCTCTAAATTAGGACACTATGGTCAATACAAAGTTCACGTGAAAGTGACCAACATTATTGTTTCAAGTGTATATTACACTAGACTTCATTACGATCGAAGGTAAGTAACTCAATTTCCCTTGTATTTCGATTATAAATTTATAAGATAAGATACTCAACAAATTACCTCACTTAACTTGTACAAGTCTTCTAAGATATTTCAAAATATGATCGGTAAATTTTGGAGTGAAATCAAGACATCGTTACCCAAAATGGTATGATGCCATTTTAAATGGTAGAGTGTCGTTTTAACTAATTTTGTTTCATTTTCACTTGATTTTTTCTTCTATTCACGTGAAAATGAATGAATGTAAGCCCTTGTTTGACAACCATTAAAAGAGTTTTTTATGGGAGAAAATGAGCTTTTGAATGATTATTTTTAGTATGTGTGGTTAAAATGTAGGAAATTTTTTTAGATTTACATGCAAAATATTTTATAGTAAGAATGTGTGGTTAAAAATGAGTTTGAAAAAAAAAATGTTTTAACGTTTGTCAAACAAGAGGTAAATTTTCACTATATTTGGACACTGCTATCAATATATACAAACTTCACATGGTAATTACTAACACTATTATTTCGTGAGTAAACTACACTAGATTTGACTACGGACGAAAGTAACTCAAATTTCATTTCATTCTAATTATAAAATAAGAAAGTCAATAAATTAGCTCATTTAACTTGTACAATTCTTTTAAGATATTTTAAAATATGATTGATTAATTTTGGAGTGAAATCGAAACCCCATAACCCAAAACTAGTATGATGTCATTTCAACTAATTTCATTTCTACTTCATTTTATGTAGTCTCATATTCACATGAAAATGAATGAATATAAGTTCTCACTATATTTGGATAACATGGTTGATACAAAGTTTACTTGATAGTGATCAACACTATTATTCTATGAATAAATTACACTAGATTCACTACAAACAAATGCAAGTATTTCAAATTCTATTTCACTCCAATGTAGTTCATTTAACTTGTACAAATGTTTTAATATATTTTAAAATATGATCGACTAGTTTTGGAGTGAAATTAAGATCTGTGACCCAAAATGATATACCATCGTTTAAACGATTGGAGGGTTTTTTTTAACTATTTTTTTGAGTATGTCTCACTTTATGTTATCTCAATTCTGTATGAAAATAAAAGAATACAATTTTTTATTACATTTGGACAGATACAAAATTTATGGATAATAATCAACATTGTTGTTTCATGAGTAAACTACACTAAGTAGTTGTTTGTCTTTCTTTAAAACAAAACTCTTTAATTCACATACACATTTTAACCATACATTTACATAATAAACTATTTTGCACATAAACGACAAACATTTTTTTTTTCTACTTTTAACTACATATTCTTCAAAAAATCAATATTTAAACCCCCATTTTTTAAAAATAAGGGCCATTAAACAGGGCTAAGTAGCTCATAAGATAATGAAATAGTGTAGAAAAACATAACAAACGAAATGTTCATTTGAGATCAAAGAACTTCTTTGTACGTGCCGATTTTCCTCAATGCAATTGTAAATTTGTAAGAACTCGACCTACAAGTATAACAAATTTTCCCTCAGTGTCATCACATATCATCAAAACATAGACGAGTGCTCATATATCTGCATACTGTTGTCTGATTAATTGATTTTGACTTTTATGGTCACTTGTGCTTCTTTTCATGGTCATGCAAGAGGTACAAAAACAAAGATTACGTAGACTATAATTAATCTCCCGTCCCACCTCCAATAATCAGAATAAAAAAATTTCATTATTGACGTGGTAAGAAAATGCATACACTGTAAACAAAATATCAAATCTATACATAGACATTATTAACTAAGTCGTTTATTACAATATAATAGCATCAGCAACTTTCAACTAGATGAAAATTCTTATTACAATGCATCGGTAAAATCAAAATTCAAATGGTGAAAGTCAAGATATAACATCCAGCCTTTTGTTCCCAAATCATTATATCATGCAAATTGTCCACTTTGAAATAGTATTTGCTCGTCTTATCTCTCACAACTTTCTTTCACATTCCTTAGAATTCGAACGCAAGAACCTTCTTATAAGAAACCCAAGCTGTGAGGGGTGGATCGAGGACTAGATCCAAGATCGGACTAAATCTAGTTTGATTCCATTATCACACTCTTGCCATCTCCTATGGGAAAAAAAATATTACTCACAAAATAAGCATTATTACATGGATATAATAAGCAAGGTCATTATTTAATATAACAAACTGGATATTCAAACAAGTTGCTTATGTCAGTTTACTACACTAAATATTATGGATCAAGGCAGCCAAAAATTATGATCTATTGGCATTTCCATGTAAAACTGCTCAGCCTGGTTATTAGTTCAGTGCTTGATTCATTATTTTGGGATTAAAAATATAGAACCAACAGGTGTGAAGTTCCACTTCCATGATAAATTCTCAGACATGGGTTCGATTTCACATTTCCACGGGTTCCTTTGCAGCACTCTCTGATGGAACATCAGCAGATTTATTAACATCCCCATTGGCAGCTTCTGTCGACCTAGCAGCGTCACGTTCAGCACCGCTTTTTGCTTGATCTTTGGTTTCTCCATCACTTCCCGGCTCAGTTTTCTTAATAGTTCCTACCTTCACATATTTGGTGATGAACTTGTATTCCCAATCCTGCAAGGCATCGAGCTCAAAAAAGCCTAGACCAGTAAGATCACCGTTGAGATCTTTTTCATCAAAAGACATCTTTGCTAGAGCTCTACTAGCATCCTTCCCCGCAAACAAGGCATAAGGTCCACCAGGACCATAAAACGTCCTGCGAACAACAAATGAGCTTAAGTACCGAATCTCAGTTGTAGCTGTAACAAATGCTGTATAAAACTGAGTCCTTTCTACCAAACAAGCCACAAGATATATGTGGCAGAATTTATCTGGATCTTTTACAAAATCGAGAACTCGTGCGCACCGAAAAACGTTATATCCAGCTAGGTTCTATTGATCATGCCCTCTTCCTAACGACTTTATTTTGGGGTGTTTTCCACAGAACAAACTTGGAGCCAAATAGGGACAATTGTGAGCAAGAAAAACTTGCCAAGTTTATTTGATTATTTTTGGTATGTTCAAGCGAGAATTGGAAACAAGCTGCATTTATGATCAAATATTTCCACTGAGTGAAGTTCTTAAGATTTAAATTGTTGTCATGAGATAAAACTGGAGACGCTAAGTAATGAGCTGTCCAGACATCAAAGATTGAAAAGCCGAATTTATAATGATAGTGTTAATGATGTTACCAACACATGATAACTTACCACCGTAAACCTATATAATTAACTCCTTATAGTTGATAGACATCACAGTTTAACTTATAATAACAAATTTGCATCATTTAAGCAAAGAAAACCAGAGAAGAACAAAAAATAAAGCAGGCAATTTGGGATTATAGCTGTGAAGATGATTTCAAATCCTTGATTCTATTGACAAATAATGATATTACCGTGCAATAATTTGGGCAGAATATCGACTTTGCAAAAATGAACGAAATAAAATGATAATGATCGAGGCAAAAGTTCGACTCTTTCTCCTTAAGACGATAATGTCCGCAATGGTGCAGATTGTATCAACTTGTAATAGTAGCACTCCAAATTACAAAACCCAACGAACCTACTCACATTTTTTCTCTATCTAAAATTGGAGGACTAAAATGCACGAAAATAAATTTTGAGACCTAAATGCAAAATATGGAATCATAGGGATAAAAGTTGCAAGAGAAAAATCAAAATTCATTTTTGAATTCAAAAAATTCAGGGTATTTGGACTTTATATAGAAGTTGAAAAGTTGTGTACACAACAGTCGAAAAATTGTGTCTTCAACAAACACAACTCGTTTGGACAGGCAATTTAATTATAACCACCAATTTCTAGATGAAGCCACGTGTCGCGTTCAGAAAATTCGAGGAAAATAAATAATATAAGTTAATATATTATTATTTTAAATAATAATAAAATAATATAATTCAAATATTATTTTACAAAAAAAAATATATACCAACTTGGCCCAAACCCAAGCCAAAGCCCAAGCCCAAGCCTCGTGCCATGTCGAGTCAGCTGGCAGCAGCACATGTGTGGGCATTGGCTCAACATACAAGCATGTAGGTTATCTTCCCTTCATAAACTATTGGTACCCCTTGGGGTCCAAACCCAAGTTCAAAATTTGAGCAATATAAAATGGTTTATATTCTTCTAGTTTTCCTATGTAGGATTGTCATTTTCCAATTTCTCACCAATTTTTATTCACAATTTATTTTAACTTCAAGTGGTCATTTTTTTTGGTCTTAATTTCTCATTACCCTAAATTATTTTTGAAAAAATAAATACATTACGTTAATCTACTCATGTAGTAGAACACATTCGGCCAAAGAAATCTTTTGTTTAACTAAAATAATTGGTCCAAAATTGGTCAAACCAACTAATTAAACCAATTTTTTCCAAACAGATTCCATAGAATCCATGAAAAGCTGTAGAAATAAAAAAGCTGATGCTTAAAACAAACTAGTGGTGGCAATCGAGCCGAGCAGCTCGTCGGCTCGGCCGCTCGGCTGGTACTGTAGCGATCCACGAGCCGCTCGGGCTCGTCTTTTGACGAGCTCAAGCACGAGGCCTGCTCGGCTCGTTTTCGACGAGTGGGTCTTCTTTTTTTTTTTAAGAGAAGGATAGTTAAAAAATAAATAAATAATTCAAAAAAGGCGAGCCACGAGCCGAGCAACTCGGCTCGGCTCGTGAGAGACGAGCTCGTGGACCGAGCCGAGCTTGCCCATGAGCAATGAGCCGGGCATAACAAGCCACGAGCTTGAGCTCATGGATAACGAGCCGAGCTCATGGACAACAAGCCTCATTTGCCACCCCTAAAACAAACACGAAAAAATGTCACGTTATGACATAAAATCACATTTACAATGGTTACACATTGAACCTTCAGCAAATAAATCCCGACCTGATCGCACGCCTCTACTATCTATTTGGAATTTGAACTTTAGTTAGCTATCAGCAGTAAAAAGTAAGAAAATTTTGATTCTGTATATATTTCAAAATCACTAGCTATAACCAAATTAACGTAAAAATTCAAACGATTGTCAAAATTAACGTAAAAATCTGCAAAATTCTTCTATCCCGGAAACACGTAGCACTGAAACATGTATTCAAAATCGTAACTTTGACAACATCAATGTCAAGAATCCCAATATCTGAGAACATGTAAACAACAGAAAATTCAAGTATAGAACACAGGGAAATGCACAAAAATACAGTAGTGGAATATACCTTACCTGCTTTGTGAAACATCGTAGATCTGACCCTTGATAGCCATGAGCAACGGCTTCTCAAAATCAGACCCGTCATACTGTTTCAACTCCTCCTCGGTGATTTCACCGAGCTGAACAGGAGGGCGCAGAGGCCTCATTTTCTCATCTGACGTCTGCTGGAAGTGGGCATTATCAAATGACCCGAAGAGACTTGAGAATACGTAGTATAGAGCAAGGCCCACAACAACAACTGTAAAGAAAGTAGCCGGAGAGGCAGGGAGTTCTGTGATATATTCTTTTAAGGTTTCCCAAAGTTGAACAGACATTGTTTCAAAGGGCGAGAGAGGAACGAGAGCGAGGATGAGGATGAGGATGAAGAATGAAATGAATGGATATATGAGAGCTTGTTCGAGCCTTATTTTCAGCCAAAAATAATAATAATAATTGTATTTTGGAACATAATTTGATGAGAATACGTGATTAAAAAGTAAGAAAATATTTTTATTTTATGTATAATATTATTTTATTGAAAAATGTGTATTTGAAAATAAAAGAGAAAAAATGTATTTTAAAAATAATGAGAAACAGACAAGGAATTAAAATGATTAATCTATTGTACAATGTTGGACAAAGATATTTTGACAACGTTATAGGCAAGATTTTAAAAGGTGTAATGCGTGGCGATGCGTGGAGGTTAAGTTGTGGGCTATGTGAGTTTAGGCGAGACATATGCATAAAAACGCATAAAAAGATATTTTCTTATTTTAATATTATTTTAATTTTTAATCAATTAAAAATAATATTTACTAAACATTTAAAATAGATTTATAGGAACTTTATACATTTTTTTCAAAATTTCCAACAAAAATATAAGTT
>CAIGRH010121057.1:0-11756 GCA_903798295.1 Fraxinus nigra | reverse complement strand
GCTCTTATTCTATGTCAAAAAGGTAATCGAAATATTACCATAAATGACAAAAAATAACTTAATTTGATTATTCGGAAAGGAAAACAACTGAATTTGGGTTCGAAATCGATGAGCAGTCCTTAATCATATAAGTTGAGTAATTTTTGAAACATTTTACTCTACAAAATAGATGTTCGCCTTTTTACTTTTTACTCAAAAGGAAAAATATTATGACAATTTAATTTAACCGGTAGCAATTTTGGTCCAATTTTAATTAAAATTGTGATTGTTTAATGTTGTCAGTGGGACCCGAACGTGAGAGGGTCAGTCAAACTTTGCGGCTGACTTTGATGTTAAATTAACGGCCAGAAAATTCATTTTTTTTTTTTTTTGTTAGAAAAATTGCTACAAACACAGACTTAGATGCACATCTATAATATCCCTATGTCCCAATTATTTAAGCCGGGTTTCTTTTTTCTTTTGTCCCAAATATATATGTCTGTTTCCTAATGTAGAATATTTTGTTATGTTACTTTACCAATATACCCTTATTAAATTTTCACCACTTAATGTGCCAACTTCTTGAAATCATCTAAATGCACACATTTCACACTTCTTGGAAACAAGGAACAACTCTAATTTCTTCTTCTTCTTTAAATTCTTTATTAATTCCAATAATATTTTAGTTTTACACACTGAAAATTAAATATGGGTAAATTAGGAAATATTTTGGTAAAAATTAATTTTTCAATGACATTAAAGAAGTTTTTTAATCCGTATAAAAAACGAAACAAGCATATATAATTGAGAAGGAGTGAGTACTTAAAAATTAACGTGTGTGTGTGAGAGAGAAGTGTACTTTACAGACTTCACATAATCAACATTTTTTGCCCCAACCCTACGCCTTCCCTTAACTTTATATTTGGTCTCACCGTGGTCATTCAATTTGAATGTGTTTCATCGTGATCATCGAACTTTATACTTATTGTCACTATAGTTATCCAATTTGATTTTATTTACCATGATTATCCAATTTTATATAACATATCATTATAACCACCCAATTTCATATAACATCTTACAATGGTTACCCAACTTCTTTTTACTATTTTCATTAATTTCAAAACGGATAAAATGATAACTTCGCATTATATATATATATATATATGAAATTAGGAGGCCATATTGAAACATGATATGAAATTGGGAGATCATGATGAAATAAAATCAAATTGAGTGATTAATGTGACACTAAGTATAAAGTTGTGTGGTTATAGTGAAATAAAATCAAATTGAGTAGCCACACTGAATATAACGTTGGGTAGCCATATGTGAATTTAACCCACTGTTTTTACTTTTTTGGATTCTGATCTCGAACCAGGGATGGTTTATGTCTTGAAAAGTCTCGACAATTTATGCTGGCCATTGATCGTTCAGTAAAAAGGAGTAAAAACCGCGTTCTTTATATGGTCCCTGTTATAAGTTCTACGTAAGTTAAAATTGAAGTACTATTTTACATACTAAGCTCATAATTTCAGCTGTCATACATAACATTGCCAAAACAAATTCCAGCAAAAGAAACTGAAACTGTGTTCTTACTGTGTTCTTCAGTCTTCACTATAGAAAAGTGTATAAAAATTATCCTGATAGTATTAACATTTTGTTGTTTCACTGAGGAAAAGCATCCCAATTTTCCAGCTTCACGTCCCACAATACTTAAAAGCAATGTAAATCGAATCATGGGTTGTTTCTCTTCAAAACAGACAGCAACATTTCTGCACATTAGTAAAAGGATGAAATTAGATCAAGCATCGAATTTGGATTTTTGAAGCTTAAATGGTCACGGTCACGAAGGCATGTCATTACCTTTGATCTAGTGTTCTTGTTTGGACTGGTTGGATAATTGTTGGCAGCCTGTGAGGGCACCGGAGGGAATTTAGAAGCCGATATTTGTTTTTCCTCTTTCACTTTGTTGAAGATGACCGTGAAACCGTCCCCTGATTTGGGGTCTCTTTCGTCCCATTCACCAAATTTCGGAACAGTTGCTGATTTATAAGACTGCCACACGAGTTTTCCATTGTCAGATAAGTTTTTTTCTGGAAATTACTTGAGTATTCTGTCAAATAGTCGAATTACTTACAAAATCATCAGCATGATTCATTCTATTATGCCCTGCTGATGGTGGGATTCTGTTATTAGTGCTCTCAGCCAAAGATTTATTTCGCTCAGATCTTCTACTATGGTGCTTTGGCTTAAGGAGTGAATTATCTGAAGCGCTTTTATCGCTGCCTGATTCTGAAGCTACGTTCCTTTGACGAACATACTGCTGAAAATTTCCTGCTGCCACCGATTTATCAGGGCTAATACGGATATATGCTGGAGCAGCATGAGAATTGAAGGCCTCTGGATTCTCCTCCGGATCATTTGGATTTATCATTAAACCACTTGTTTTCTCTTTGCGTTCTCGAAGTAAGCTGTATAGGACACATTATCATCTTCCCAGTTCCCGAACTTAGGAACCTGTAATCGCTGTGAAAGATCCAAATGCAGCTGAAGATTAGTAAATTACACTACATTCATAAAAGAATCTGATATGAACCGAAATTTTCATCCTAGCTCGGACAAATCATTTCCCTGGCAACAGTATGCAAGGCTTAAAACAGGAATAACAATACAATCTATAACATTTCAGTACAGATTATAAATATTAAGACAAGAACAACTTAATCAGAAACGAGAACGAAGAGGTAAATTGATTCAAACGCTTACAGCCATCAATCAGAAAATTTGTTCTTCCTCCTTCCACCGATTTCTGAGACAATACTCGAGAAAAACCAGTAGAAGAAGTGAAAACATGAAGAAAACTGGAGTTTCCGCGTGGGTCCATTTCAAATTGACGTTCAACACCATCTGAGATCTCAATGAACCCATCGGACAATTCTTCGAAAATTACGAAATCTGTTCGTACGCAAGACAAATTTTCTCTACAAAGACGTCCTCTTCACTCTGATCTTGACTGCTTTTTTGTCACTTTTTCTGTGACGGGATCGATTGAGTGGCTCGATGGAGGATAACCGTTTGACGGAGAAACCAATTGTTTTTATTGATTAGAGAACAGAGATCAACATGCAATAAAAAATGAAATATTAGGAACTTGAATACCTAGAATTTTTTTGATCATAATAGGTCGAAGGATTGGCCCAAACGGTCCCAACAATCGCGACCAATCCAAACCCAAGAGAGATATGTCAAGCCCATTGGAAAGGGCCCAATCAGCCTAAATCCGACAAAGGAATATGCGCCAGTGTAAACCGCCGGATCTCTCCGTCAAAAACAGACAAAGGGTTAGTATTTTGCCAACACACTTCAAAATTTCCTTAACTAAACCCCAATTTTTGGCATGAAATTCCTCGGACTTTTCGCTGTTGGTTTACTGAGAAACCGACCCTTCTGAAATTCAATTCCAATCAGATTTTTCTATACCTAAATGGACAAGTATTAGGTTACTGAGAACAGGAGGGAAAACTATGGCGATTTCTCTGTCTTGTTCTGTTATTTCTCGGATTTCAATTTCGTCGACGTACTCTTTTATGAAAACAAACGAATTGGGATATTCATCAGTTCTATTCAATTCTGCAAATCCTTTTCGGTTAAACTATTTGTCTACACTTCACACTTATGCTGCTGCTTGTTATCCCCGTCGCTCCAGGTACTTCTTATGTTTCATTTTGGTATTTTCTCTCTTTTTTTGTCACTAATAATTAAAGGGAGAACTTGGGTTTATCTGGGTTTTGGATTTTTGGATTGAATTTTTTCCTTGGGTGTTTGTGTTTGCTGACATGGGAAAAATATTTGAAAAATTAAGAAATGGCATTGAGCTTTTCCAAGTGTTAATTTTCCATTGATATGTGTGTGTTCAGATTTCCTAATCACTGGTATAAAAGACTACACGCACATACGCGAACGTGAATTGTGTACTGCATCTACGTTTCAGCTGTCAGTAAGAAATTAAGATTTGAAAAATGTAGTTAAATATTTTTTTGTTAATTAATCAGATTAAGACTTTATTATCCAATAGAAGTCCGGATTTGGTGAGTTTATTATACTTGAAAGGTGTAAAAGGCACTCTTTTTAATTATCTTATAGTTTGGTGATTTGAAAACTGCCCACAAATACTTGCTTCTTGTTAATTTTCTGCCCCCATCCCGTTGCTTTCCTCTGCCATATGTTTATATTTTTCTTTGTGATTTGGAAGTAGAAAGCTGTTCAAAGTTCGAGCGACGGTGTTGCGAGAGAACGAAGATATAGTGGTTGTAGAGGAGTCATTCAGTCCAAAGAGTTGTCCTGAGACAGAAGGAAAAGGAAGCCCGGGGGAGCCACCTGATGATCCATCCACCAGTGGTTTAGAGAAGTTGATTATAAAGTTTGAGCAATCTATAAATATTTTTCTCACGGTACATATCACATTATTTCAACCCCTTCAGCCTGTAATTTTTATTTAGAAAGAAACAAATCCTCGCTTTTGTGGGATTGATGCTCTTCATTTGACAATCTATCATCACGTTGATAACCTTCTATGATTGAAACCAAAAATATTTTGACGGATAGTAAAACAACATTTCTAATTGAAATATGGTCTAATCCTTCTCTCGCTCTCAATGTCGCTCATCATAAATTGATGATTGTTTATATAAGGATATAGTTTGGTGTAAATCGTAATGCTCACACATAATTTCTTTATTATGTCTTCTGTCAATTTTGTTGACGCAGCTAAGGGGAAAAAGTGCATTCTTAGCAATAAGATATTATGTTGAACGCTCTATTAATATCAGTTCTGACATCTATAGACATTTGTTTTGAACTGTATTAATCTATTAATGAATTCTTTTTCACAATTTTCTGGACTTCTGTTTTTCATGTTTGACAGATTCATAAATCTTGGATATATATGAAGTTTATATGATCTGGAAACGTACCGTCATGTTATTGCTTTATTATCATAGTAAATATTATCATATTACTATCTTGCACTATCACATTATGCTGTTTCTATTGTAAAGATTCATGTACCATTTCAGGACTCAGTGATAAAGATACTTGACACCTTGTACCACGACCGAGATTATGCAAGGTTTTTTGTTCTAGAAACTATTGCAAGAGTTCCTTATTTTGGTAACTACTGAAGTTCTGTATTGCTATAGTTGTTTTATTTTGTCAAAATTTATAGTTGTTAGAAGTCAGAAACCTCTTTTTGCACTCACATTTCCACTTTAAAATATGTCCGCAATCTGTACTTCAAATCCCAAAGCAAGTGTACTATTGAGTGTTGTTCTAGACATCTTGCCTTAATATATATTGAGTTCCTATATACACATTTGCTATGATCTGAGAACAAAACAATGAAAACCGTGTCAACAATACAAAATATCATAATGTAATCTTCTTATATATTTCCTATGAGAACTGGTGGCTCTAATTTGATGTTATGGCAGCCTTCATGTCTGTGCTGCACATGTATGAGAGCTTTGGATGGTGGCGACGAGCGGACTATCTGAAAGTTCATTTTGCTGAGAGCTGGAATGAGATGCACCATTTGCTTATTATGGAAGTAATACTTTTATCTGAGCTTCTTCATCTCTCCTCCACAAACACGTGATAGGTTTATATATTGCGCTAATTTTAAAACAAGCATCATACGCAGAATGCATCTAGTTGTATTGTGGAATCGAAGTCAATATATATTTATATTTTAGACAATAAAAGATTTGCTAGATGGCATTCGTGAAGGATATATAATTAGATGATATGCTCGAAGGAGCTCTGGCATAATGCTACGTTTTCGGTAAACACTGAGATTGGGATTTTAGTTTAAGAAGTTTATGATTTATACTTCTGGGGAGGGGGGTTCTTATCAAAACGTCCAAAAAAATAAAATAAATAAATAAATAAGAAGAATAAGAAGAAAGAATAGGGTTGCATTCTACAGTGAATTATTGCGGTCCAGAGAGAAAATTGGAAATATATAGCACAAAAGGAACCATATTTCTAATTGCACTTTAAGCCTACAGAAAATTCTGATGCGGTACTGGCCTTTTCTATCAATTACACAAAAATGATATATTTTCTTATTTGACTTGATATTAACTTTCCCAATTTTGATGGTATTGCAGGAATTGGGGGGAAATGCTTGGTGGTTTGATAGGTTCCTTGCTCAACATATTGCAATATTTTACTATTTTATGACTGCTTTTATGTATGCTTTGAGCCCAAGAATGGCATGTAAGTATGAATTCGTGCTGTTACAGCTATATATTTAAAGCTTTAAAATCTCACTTGCTTTCCTTTATACCCATGTTTGAATTGTAGGAATTTCTTTGCAATTTCTGGCCCCGTATCTAACAATCCATTATAGTGGAAAAGGCAAACTTGTCATAATTGTACAGACTTTAACAAAATGTTGGTCTGCAAGTGGATTATTATAAAGTGTAAATGTTTCTTCAAATGAAAATGTAGTATCGCATCTTTTCTGGTCCTCACTCTGTCACCCCCCTTATGTACACCCCTTACGCCAAGTATAAGTGGACTACCTTGTCTTCATTTCTTTTGAATGGAATTTTTTTTTGTCTTGTTTGTTGTCAGTGTTAATCAGCAGAAAAGAATTTCCTCCTATACCTCTTTTGTATCAAACTTCCGAGTTTGTTATATCTTTCCTAAAAGTGAATCAGAGTCTCCTTTTCATTTAGAAAAGAACTAGAAGATTATGTACTATTAAGTGATTTTTGACATAATAGCTTTCTTCCATTCTGCAGATCATTTCTCTGAATGTGTGGAGAGTCATGCATTTGAAACTTATGACAAGTTTATCAAGACTCAAGGAGGTAAGTCCCACATATTTTCGAATCTTCTCTTAGCTTGGCATTCTGCATGACTGCATGTATACTATCACAACTAGGAGATAGCACCATTAACTTACAAATCTATCAATGGCTGTGAATTTATCGTATCATATATCTCTGATGATCCCAAAGAATTGTTTAAAAATGGAGGAACAAGTAAAAGTAAAAAATTCTGATATTTGGAGAATGGTTTTCCTGCACTTTTAATGTATCTCGTTTCTCTTCTGACAAAAAGCAAATGGAAGAAAGAAAGAGCTCTCTTTATTTTCATGCTGCTAATGGTGGTAATATGTCGTTCTTTGTCCCACCTGCAGAGGATTTGAAGAAATTGCCTGCGCCTACAATTGCGGTTAAATATTACACCGAAGGTGATTTGTACTTATTTGGTAAGTTTTAGTTTTATTGTCTTATGTACACTTTTACATTGTATTGTATCCTATCAAGGTTCAACAATTTAAAGTTGCTTCACCATTTCAGATGAATTTCAAACAGCAAGACCCCCCAATACTCGACGGCCAAAAATTGGTAAGAATAATATTGTGAATATTTAAAGCATTGTAGGCATCTTGGGCCATTTAAGGAATCCTAGAGTGAGTTTGTCCAATCAAAATGTTTGTTTGTCCAATTGAAATGTTTCAGTTTTCTGGCTTCTAAGTTCGAACACACTTCTTCACAATTCAAGCAGTGTAGATGTGCAAATTTGAATTTCAATTTTGTAGAAGGAAATTGTGGCCGAGTTCTTGCGATAGAAGTTTAATCAAACCATAGGACATGCTTGTGGACTGAGAAAATGCATAAAAATATCTGATTTTAACGCTTGCTATAAAATCTACTGCCTAAAATATTAAGGGAGTGTGTGATATATTTTATTTGTCTTTTATCAGTCTTTTCTTTCTTCATTGTTTTGAGTGCAAAGTTGAACTTAGGCAGCAGCCTACTTATGAGAATTATTTTGCGTAATCAGAAATTTGGCAAGAGTTCCTCAATACATTCTTCTATAGATTTGTACGACTTCCAACAAGTACTTTGGTGTCTAAGAGTCATGCGTTGTACAATCGAAATTTCAGTTTTCCATGGTTGCATATTGTAAGCATGCTAATTCATGTTATACTCTTGTTTTACTGTTTTCTATTCCAGAGAATTTGTACGATGTCTTTATGAACATTAGAGATGATGAAGCAGAGCATTGTAAGACAATGAAAGCCTGTCAGACTCATGGTAGCATCCGTTCTCCTCACTCGTATCCAGACGATGCACGGGATGATGATTTGGGTTGTATAGTTCCTGAGGCAGACTGTGAAGGCATTGTAGATTGTATAAAGAAATCTGTCAAGGACTCCGGTGCAAAGAAAAAGTGATGCATAATAAGCAACAAAAAGAATAGATGAAATTTTACTGAAGTTGAATATATATTTTCTGAAGGAAAATCATCTGTGCGTGCATGTATAGCCAAAAACAAAAAAGTACTATATTTTCTTGGCCAGAAAGAATATAGTTATACCGGAAATTTCATTCTTCATACTTGAATTTTGTGAGGGGTTTACCTTTTCAATAATTGTATGCAATGAGTAGTCCCAAATTATACACACAACATCAATTGTGATAAGAGTTCATTAAATTATCTTTTGATCATCTTGAAGTTTCATTGTTCTATGATTGATATGACAAGACGATCTCCTCATCGTTCCTCATTTCAAGAATACTGAACACGGGCATGTATCTAAAATTAATCGTAGATGATTTGGCTCTATATCGTGGTCTAGCTTTTGGCAATTATTTTCTTTATATCAACTACAATTAAAAAAAAAAAGAAAAATGAAATTATTGAAATAATGTTTGGAAAGTGTTAAATTATAAATCAATATAAAATGCAATTTGACATGTAACCATGACCGAAACATATGCGGAGGGCTTGTTTGAGTCTATCTTTTGCATTGCATTTTGTAATAGTATTTCGATGGAAAATGCGTGATTAAAAGATAAAGAATTTTTTTGAATATCTATAATATTATTTTATTGAAAAATGTGCGACAAATCTACTGACATTGTTTTGATGGAAAAAATGAGCTCATTTCATTTTCGTGAGTGCCGCACAGCCACACAAAAGTTCACACTGATTTCATGAGTTAAATGTTGCATTGGTCATTGAACTTTACAAACGTCACGACTTACCCACCGAACTTTATCAATTGTCTCGTTGGCCATTGAACTCCGTTTCGTCCACCTTCATCGCTCACCCGATAAAAACCGTTACTAGACGTGCTGACGTGGTTCACGGACAAATGATGTGACAAGTTAAATCCTTTATTTTAGCTACTGTTCACAGCGGTGAACAGTGCCGTTCGCGGGAAAAAAATCCTCAAAAGTTATTGTAATGGCAAATATGCACTACGCTGGAGATTTTAAGTTTGAAAAACGAGGTTTTGACGTTGGATAATGTTCAAGTTGAAATTTATGAAGTCGAAATTGAAGATTCAAACTTTTGCAAGTTCAACCAGTGCGAATTGAAAAGGGAACTCCCAAGTCTCGAGCACATTTGTTTGGGTTGGATGTGAGGTAAGCAAAGCAAAGCTTCATAAGCACTTAAAATGCGTGTAGATATATACTTTATTTAGTGATGAATTTGAGGAAAGTGATATTTATTGATTGGTATGCGCTGCTAAAAATTGCAAATGTATATGAATGCCTGATTATATGATTTATACTGTGTTTGTGTAAATTGATAAATCATTTATAAATGATGTAACTTCCTTAATATAATTTCCTCAGCCATTCCTTTAAGAAATTTCCTCCCGATTGGAAATGCTCAAGGTCCAAAGCTTCAATCTTAAGGAGTGTACACTGGCTGTCAACTTTTTCGTAGGTGCTAATTACCTTAATATTTTTGCTCCCCTTTTCACTTGACAGTTGAGTAATTGAATTTAAGCTCAAGCTAGAGATCATTGCTGCCGCAGTTTATATCAGCGACAGACTAACTCCAGAAAATCATGAGTTTGTGATTGGTCTTGAACAATTGAGGAATCAAAAGTTGAATCCAAAACAACTTGTGCGTAATCTCAATTCATCCAGAGACAGGGTAACCTTTTAGCCGAGTGCACCGAGTCCAGACAATAAGCTGTTTTTCACATCAAGTTTTTCCAGGGATTTCATCATATTCCAGCTATTGAAACAACAGTAACAGCCCTTTCCATGGCTATTTCAACTTTGACGGCCAATGTACACTCGCCTCCAACAGCATTTACATTTCAATCAGTATCCTCTTATTTACCAGCATCAAGATCCAAGAGAAGAACTTGCAAAACTATAGTCTTTACTTAATCCCAAGCACGTGCAATCCTGTCTGACCCACATGTTCTCCAACTTGCAGAAACTCTTGAAGACTCCCTCGTGTCATCATCATCTCCACCACTAACTCCTCTCCGGAAGCTAAGATATATCTCCTCCCAATCTCTTCTCTCGACTCCATGGCCTTCACGGAAGGATGAAACTTTTAGATTTACTGACACTTCTTTTATCAAGAACTCCGATATTGAACCCATATCACCCTACCGATCAAATCTTTGGCTTCCTTGAGAATTTCTACCGATACCCTTTTGCCCTTGTGTCTTACTATTCTTGATGGTTATGTAGTGGACTCCTTGTCACAGTTATCTGAATTACCCAACGGGGTGTTTGTTGGTGGTCTGTCAAACCTAAATTCCGAGGCTACAATGAATAGGGTATTAGAATATGTGCCCAATTTTTGGGGGGACTTGTTTTCATACTTAATGGCGTGGGTGCTCCTGATATAATTGTTGTGTATGTTCCCGAGAGGCGTAGGGTTGACAGTCCCTTGCATTTGAAGTACTTCTCGTTGAAAGGGAGTGAAAAGGATTCAAAAACTTTGCCAATTTCAAATCCGAGGGTGTTAGTTTTAGTGGAGAAAGGTGGGGAGATTGGTATAGTCGAGGAGTATATGAGCGTAGATGGGAATGATGAGTGTTATTGGGCCAATTCAGTTATGGAAGTTGTCATTGGGGATGGGGCAAAGGTTAGCCATTCTTACATTCAAACACAGTCCTTGGGTGCTGCACATGTTAAATGGACTTCAGTTCACCAGGTAAAAGTTCTAGCCTCCATTTGGCAAAATTTATAAATTTTTTATACACAGTCAAACTTTATTTTCAATCGCACATTCTAATGGATCCACATGTACTATTTAATAATCAACCACTCATTTCTATCTGTTTATAAATTAAACCGTTTATAGGCCTAGTTTTGTGTCAACTTCACGTGGTCTTCTTCTTTTTATTCGCATGTTCAGTTAGTGCAGTTCTTATGTGGTTGGATAAAGGATACACCAAAATACTTCAGAAAACGTAAAAGTTTAGGGGTTACTATATTCATTTTTTGTTTTCACTTCAAAATCAGTTTGTTAAACCTTGTTTTATTGAAGAGAATTCTGCTTTTCTTTTCTTGGAAAACTTGATAGGAAAATACACTGTGAGACTGATTCTTTTTACATCAATTAGTTTAGTGAAGACATAAATCGAAGAGTATAAAAAACGTACACATATAGTAATTGAAGTTTTGCTTTAATAGATTTTTTAGTATTTTCTTTGTTATTTCCTACTTAAATTAGACTAGTATAAACCCTATATGAAGGGACTTGTGTATTAATAGCTAGATTTTGATTATTGAATAAAAATGCAATTTCCTCTCTCCCAATTCTCTCCTCTCTCTTCTTCCCTTTCTCCTCCTTTCTTCTATCATCTCTCTTCTCTCTTCTGGTTCTTTGTTCGTTACATTCTGTGTCATTAGGATTATATGATGGTTATAATACTAACACTAATAGTTTTTGGACAACCATCTCATGTCTCATTTTTGAAATCTCATTTTTGA
>CAIGRH010121033.1:0-12093 GCA_903798295.1 Fraxinus nigra | reverse complement strand
TTATTTTGAAACATTAGCTCTTCAAGAGCTATATATTTGCTTCTTCAAGAGTAAATAGATCAATATTTTTCTGAAATATTGGAATCAAAGTGTCATTCTCTTCAGGAGCAATAACATAATATTATTTGAAATAATAAATTGTATAATAATTTATTTTTTATGAGTTAAAACACAATTTAATTTATTTAATTATACTCTTCGGGAGCAAATAAAATCTAACTAGAATATTAATAATTGTGTGCTACTTTAGGAGCAATAATATTTGTAATAGACATCTGTGATTAATATTCTTCTGGAATATTAATTATAATGTTGTGCTACTTCAAGAGCAACAACAATTTATTTACTCATTGGGAGCAAAAATATAATACATTAGATCTTATAAATTTATGCTCTTCAAAACACGTACTACTTCGGGAGTACGTTGTATTTTATNTTCAAGAGCTATATATTTGCTTCTTCAAGAGTAAATAGATCAATATTTTTCTGAAATATTGGAATCAAAGTGTCATTCTCTTCAGGAGCAATAACATAATATTATTTGAAATAATAAATTGTATAAGAATTTATTTTTAATGAGTTAAAACACTATTTATTTTATTTAATTATGCTCTTCGGAAGCAAATGAAATCTAACTAGAATATTAATATTTGTTTGCTACTTTAGGAGCAATAATATTTGTAATAGACATCTGTGATTAATATTCTTCTGGAATATTAATTATAATGTTGTGCTACTTCAAGAGCAACAACAATTTATTTACTCATTGGGAGCAAAAATATAATACATTAGATCTTATAAATTTATGCTCTTCAAAACACGTACTACTTCGGGAGTACGTTGTATTTTATTATTATTTATACGAGAGCAATATGTCAATATTCTTTTGGAATATTGAGAATTATAATTTATGCTCTTTAGGAGCAAGTAATATTCTTCAAGAATATTAATTATAATGTTGTACTATTTCAGGAGTAACAACAAATTATAAATAAACCACACTAAGATTAATTAATTTTACCAAACACATAATTAAATGAAAATTTGACCGCGGAACCGCTGTCGTAAATATAGCAGAATTATATATAAAAAATTATTGACGGTAATTGTAACAAAAAATTCTACTTCTTCCAACAACTATTAATTAATTATGCATGGCTAACCGTGTAACTAATGTAGCATACATAATTACATGATGCATATAAAATTAAAGAATAATGAGTGATGTAAATTAAAAGAAACGTAATGATTGTATTTGCTATTCTCCTTGGATAAAGTGAATTGTAAAACCAAAATCTTTTATGCCAAGAACTGATTTTTTTTTAGTGCCATGAATGAATGGATGAACAGAACACAGTGGCCGACGCAGGAGAGAATTTAATGCTTTATAAAAGAAATTCACATCGATAGATGAACAAGAATAATAAACATGTAATCTGCATGTGCATGTTTAATTCAAATGTTACCAAATTAATTTTGATACACGTGATGAATGATTATGATTAAAAAATTATTACCTTTTCTAAAGGATTGTGCTTTCAGTATTGTGCTTTTTTTCCTTTGGAATGTTGCTTTTCGTGTTGTGGTAAACTTTGAAAAAATAAACTTTCGTGCTGATAACGTGTTATAAAATAGAAAAAAGAGAAGAAAGAATAAAAGTCAATAGACTTTTCTGTGTATTATAATAAGAACCAAAACCCTATATTTATAGGGCAACAATAGGGATACATATGGTAATAATATATAGGGCCGCAGGAGTACAAGTGTCATTCATATTAAACCCTAATTTACTTTCCTTTTACAACAATTTTCTCCGTAGCCTAAATTGGGTGAACCATGTCCATTTTTAACTGCATTTTTCTCATTTCCGTTTTCAATCAAAGCCAACCTTGACCCACGTTTTCCTAACAATAACTTTTTTAGGAAGCTTGTCAGATTATGGGCCTCCAATAACACCAAACCAAGCTCAGATAAACCTCCAAACAAACACCACAATGAACCACCAATCACCAAACCAACAACACCACCAATAGTTGCTTCCAAGGTGCCATAAAGGGAGTGAGGTGAATGATATTTAGCAGCACGCACTAGCCACTAAGGCTAAGAGAAGAAGGAGGAGAAGTTAGCACAAAGCAAGAGACCTCTCTTCTCTCCCAATTTTCTCAAACTCACGACTCCAAGAATAATCAATTCACTCTAGGGCAAAACAACCAAAACTGATCCACTTATAAAACCAAACATAGTGGGCTTCTAGGTCAAAGTGAAGTAGCCCAATAAGTACCAATAAATGGGCTTCTAATCTTAAAGTCGTCCAAGGTAAATGGGTCGGGCCATAAACAACACTAATAAGATCAGGCTACTTCAAATGGCTCACTTAGGTTGTCGGAGTGGTTGGTTCATTGCGGTGTCAACATTTCACTTCAATTATCGGCCGAGACCTATGAAGTATAATCCAACAAAACACCGGTTTAACATTATCGCTAGAATTTATTGGGTATCAAAACTCACAAAGCAAGAGACCTCTCTTCTCTCCCAATTTCTCAAACTCACGGCTCCAAGAATAATCAATTCACTCTAGGGCAAAACACTAGAAACCGACCCCCTCATATTTCAAGCTAAGTGGATTTCTAGGTCAAACATAAGTGGCCCAATAAGTAACAATAAATGGGCTTCCACTCTAAAGTCATTCAATTAATGGGTCGGGTCATGAGCAACACTAATAGAATTAGGCTACTTCAAATGCCCACTTAGGTTGTCAAAGTGGTCCGTTCATTGTGATGTCAACATTTCACTTCAATCATCGGCCGAGGCCTATGAAGTCTAATCAAAACTATAAAATCGGTTTAACATCATCGCTCGGATTTATTGGGTATCAAAAAACCCAACAAAACTCTTCTATAAGAAGTAGAAACAGACCTTCATTTTTGCATATTCGGAATTTGAGTTGGCAAACGTTGCGAGTTCTTATTGAACACATTAATTTTCTTTTATTCATTTTTAGTAGCAACAATCATACAAATGCCTTAAATATGAGTGTGATAATCAATAACAGCCTGGTAAGTAACACTGACAAAGACTTGAAACAAGATTTGAACATATTTTAGCACTAAAAAACATTCTTTGCTGGAAAGGATCAACCCAAGACACGCAAGCCTTAGTGGAGATCATCGACCAACACGAATCAATAGTTGTTACTGATTAATCCAACAACCCTCTTCTTGATCTCCTCTGGATTGGCACCCACAAGCTTATCCACCGGATCTCCTTCCTTCATGAACAAAAAAGTGGGCATGGCTTTAATCTCCATCTTTGATGCTAACTCCTGATAAAACCAAACATAATTCTCAGACAATAACTATGATTTTATGTACTAAGATTGTATATCTGGCTGTATATTACCTTAACCTCGTCGACATCGACCCGGAGAAACAAAATACCCTGGTGACTCAAGGCCAGTCTTCTGAAAAACGGCTTCATAGCTACTGAAGGCATGCACCATGACGCCGTAAAGTGTACTATAACCTGCATTGTTTATGAAAATCGTGGATGTGTGAGGCCTTTCGATGAAGAAATAAAACTAGCATGCACAGTTGCACGCTAGACACGTGTTGAAGACTAAGTTAACATAAATATTTGTCTTGTCTCTAATAGATTAACTATAACGCCCCCATCTTCGTCCATAGAAACATCAAGATACCTAGTGAAGGATAAAAAAAATGGCTACATCGAAACTTACAGGACAGCCTTGTTTTTTAGCTTGAGAAGTGAAGAAATCCCATGTTTCTTCAGAGTCGATTTTGACAACTCGAGACTTCATTATTTTCTGATGATGGGCAATACGAGAAATCGAAAAAAATTTCTTTGAATTGAGTAGCATGCAGTGTTCAATTTATTCTGGGATTTTAACAGGGATTCAAACGGATGAGATCAAAGTAGGACCCTCTATGAAAGCCAGCTCTACTCTATCCATTTCTTTTGGCTATGTTAATCATGCATAGTTTTGATGATCTGTTAAAAAATATCTAGAACAAAACCAAAAAGCAATCGGCCTACAGATTAATCCCAATTCTCCACGTCTCAATACTGTGAAACAATAATGACATCGACAACAAATCGAGCCTTTCTTTGGATAAATTTGAAGTTGGCTACATTTCGGTTCCTTCTTGTTACATCTTTAAGAACACCAAAGCAATAGACTTCTATCTGTCATTTCTTCTAAGGCCTCTTCTGATTTGAAATCTTAGTGCATCGTATGTCGATCCATGTTGATGAAATAAACTGAAACCCCGTCTAAGTCTTTCCTGGTTCTTGGTTTTTCTTAGCTATATGGTTCCTAGGCTAGCACTTCATCCTCGCTGCACAGTTGTTCCGTTTTTTACATTCTTAGTCAATTTTGTGGTAAACTTACGTGCCTGCAACTTAATAATAATTACGATTCTCGACTATTATTTTCGAAAGATAGCTATTTTAACAACTAATTTTTATCAAAAATGTCTTGCAATGAAGTTGGTTCTAACCAGTTTCTACTTCAAGACAACATAGCAGCCACCAAAATTCAATTCTGAGACAACCTAATTTTCAATATGTCCCACATGTAGGCCTCGCAAAAATATGGATTTTTCTGCAATACATGGAGTACACGAATATTTACAAAATGACTAATTTATCCCCCCAAAAGGATATCTATTTGGTGGTTAATAGAAGCCAGCAATTTTCAGAAGATAAATCAGAACAGCCAAAAAAAAAACCTTCTTCACTTGAGAACTACTATGGCAATAACAGCAAATTTCAATGGAGTATTTGAGGCTCTGCCTAACATTCCCAAGCTACACCGGGTCGAGAAAATGCCGAAAAAATCAACAATTACATGCTTTCTTAGCAGGAAAAAGGATGAATTTGAAGACAACAAAGTGAATACTACAAGAAGATTGGCAATAGGCCTTGCTTCAATAGCACTCTTTGGAAATACAAGCATTGGAAATTCTCTTGCAGAGGACAATGGATTTTGGCTCACAGGACCTTTACCTGTACCCTCTGTTAACAATAGTGAGTTCTATACTTTATTTTCTATTTTGTCTTAAATGTAAGAAAAGCTATAATCAGAAAGACTACTTATAAGTTTTCTTTGTTGTAGAAATTGACAATGAAGAGACGGGAACTCGTTCTTTTCTTAAGAAAAGAATCTATATAGCTAATATCGGAACTAAAGGGAGAATGTACAGATTGAAACGATATGCTTTCGATCTCATAGCAATGGGAGATATGATAGGACAAGATACTTGGAATTACATAAGAAAGTATCTGTGCCTTAAGTCGACATTTATGTACTACGATTTTGATGAAGTGATCTCTGCAGCAGCAATAGACGATAAGAAATCTCTTACAGAACTTGCCAATCGGTTATTTGACAACGTTGAAAAGGTAATCTAATCATAACTTACCGTTCATTTCCCTCACACAATTTATTTTAGAATGATGTTAGTTAATACCATTGGTGTTGACCACCAATTTAAGCGTCAGCATGTCATAAGTCCTAATAAATAAGTCATAAATTCTTATATTTAATTAAACCTATAATTTGATGACACTAGTGCTGCCACCTAAATCTGTGTTTAACACTAGTGGTCCTGAATAGCAACTTTTTATTTAAACTTTTACTGAAAACAAATTTTGGCAGCTTGAAAATGCAGTGAAAAGGCAAAATCTTCCTCAAACAGAGTCATATTATGCAGATACAACATCAATCCTCCGAGAGGTCATGAATCGAATGGCATAAATTTGTAACTCAAAAGAATTATGGATCGTAAAACATTGGATTGTCCATTCTGTGTAAGATGAAGAGCAGGTACATTCTTCGAATCAGATATATCATATATCACAAAAAGAAGCATATATATGTAAGACAGTGGAATTGCATTGAATAGTACTGAACTATTTTCTCATTCAAATACAGACTGCATTTGATTTTCCTTGACAAATTCGTAGAAAACATTAAATATCCAAATGTACACGACTCCATAGATACACTTTGAAGACAAAAAAGGCAATTCCATCGGTATCAACGATACAAAGACAGTATAGTCGTTACATACATATATCGCGCGAATGTTGTTAGAAGGGCTTGTTGTTCTTGGTTAAAAATCAAATGCCATTGAAATACAAATAACACTTTCCTAAATCTAGAATAGCTATTATATAAAAAATTTAACCAATGCTAAGGCGAGAATCAGTAGATCTGAAGTTGGTTTGGCGCCTGGGGATACCAATCTCACAAGCATTTACACGTGCTGCAAACCGTAGTGAGCAAAGTGATTCGCCAACAGATGAAGGATCCGGTGAAACGTTGACAAACATCAGTGTCTTTGAATCTCCACCTAAACAAGGCTGAAAAAGGACATTAAAAAGGAATAGCATTAATCCTTTTAATCCAACAAATAGATAAATCACAAATATTCGAGTTCACATTGCAAGACCTTTATGTGATTTCACGTTTTTTTTTTTCTTGTTTAATACTTTTTAGCAATATGCTTATTTTATTCAGTATTCTACTGTTTAATTTTTGATTAATTTGTCAGCAACATCAACAAATGTTATGCAAATAATATATAACATAAAGTCAACACGAAAAAATTAATCAGAAGATGTTATATACCAACTAAGCAGGCAAAAGGAAAATGAATCTCATCCATACGTAACTAATGATTGAACTTAGGGCGTTATAGCATTATTTTGCCCATGATAAATGAATGTTAGTGCTGGTAAGCCCTAAGTATCGGCCTCAACTAGCCATAATCATTGCAATGATTTATCTGCAACATCACCAAATGACTCCTATACAATATAAAATGAAGACCAAACAGCAAACTTCAATCGGATAAGATGGTGTATTCTAACTAGGCAACTAGAATTAAACTACTACCAGGAAAAGTTCATTTTAGCACCAAGTGCACTAGTCCAAGTTTAGACAAGTCCAGTAGTCTTGTCCCATTCAAGATGCAATATAACCTTTCTCAGCGGACGAAAGGACAATGAATCCTATCCATAAGTAACAATTGAGCTTAGGGCATTATAGAATTATTTTGCCCATGATAACTGAATGTTAATGCTGGAATGCCTTAAATATCTACCTCAGCTAGCCATAATCAAGCCTCGACTTAATGTGTTCCAACATTATTTTCTCTCAAACTTGCTCATATGCTACCGAGGCATCAGTAATAAAAATTACCTGGAGAAGATAGGTTAGCTTTGAGTTCCTAAATGGAACGTGCTCCTCCTTCTTGGCCAAGGCAAATATAACATCACTTAGTGACGATAAACTCTTGTTGATAGCCTGATTGTTACTCAATGAGAAAGATAATTTAGGACAAATCTGCGCTATGAAAAAATTCAAAAATAATGGAGATGCTTCTTACTCAGTTATTCTAATACCTGAGTTTCTTTTAGGCGGTCCCCTGTAGATCCACTCTTAGAGAGACGCTCACTACCAGCAAGGTCAATTAAATTGAGGATGCCCTGCACTTGTTGATCAGTGCCCTATTGCCACAAAAAGAACATAAAATTTGTGGTCATGTTTGTGTAGACAAAGATAAAGATGGAATCATGACAATGATGCAACAGGAAGCAACTAGGTCCATTTACCTCATTAACACCCATTATTCGTAGTGTAAAGACAAAATGGCTCCTCGAAGACTGTTCATTCATTTGAGTCTTGCCAACGGATCTGAAGAAATTGAATTCCCGTAAGAGACAAGATTAAATTTGTAGTGTGCACGATGGTGAGTCCATAGAACTAAACAGATATCTGAACTTGTATATGAAACTGGGATGGAATGCACCTTTAAACTTTAAAATTTGACTTTTAGAGTAAGAATACATGCTTGATCAACATACAGAATGGTGCGAAATATTCTTTCATTACCTGCTATGTGCTGCCCGCTCTAATAGATATGAGACCTCCTTGCTACTGCAAACATCAACAACTGTAAGATCAGAAACATGAGTGTTTCCATTAACATCATGTTTTATAGCATATTGCTTTCCCATGTTCTCCGGCCGAGGTGTATCAAACCCTGATCGATTTGTAGCTAACAAGTCTCGTATTGTTTCATTGTATATTTCAAGCATTGACACCTAAATAATCAGATAAGAATAATAATTAGAAGGCAGGAATAAGCAAGCTAAACTAGTAGACATAAATGAGAATGGCAATCACTACACCTGCATTTCATATTTCCAGCCTTGAGATTGAAGAGTTTGTCGGGTCTCAAAAACTTGTTCTAAGGATCGTGGAATCAAACCTTTCTGATCAGGTGTACCTGGCTTGCCCATCATCGTAAATGTCTTGCCAGAACCAGTTTGTCCATAAGCAAAGATACAAACCTGAAAAAGCACAGTTTTCGGTGACCATTAGGATTTTAGACTGTTAGTGCATGCATATCTGGACCAGTAAAATGGAGTGAAAATAATCTGCATGCATATCTTGTGAAATCAAGCATTCTTCTGTAGCCACAAGACAGATCATAAATAGGAGAATCATAGCACAATCTTCAAGGGATATAAGAATTAGAAAAGCAACCAAACAAATTCAAGATTTAACTGGTCAGCCCATCATCTTGAGTTCCCATCGTCTTGAGTTCATGGACTCAGATCAATAATCTTCATATTAGCAGAAGCATATTTACCAGACAATAGTTACGGCAGTATGAAATGTTAACAAAAGCTAACGGCTAAGAAAGGTCATCATCCCGGATGGTGTGAAGTTCGTATGCAGCTACCAACCTCAAGTTTTGAAGTAAGAATGTGATAGTACTCTGTATTTGTAGTTCAGAACAAATGATATATTGGGAGATGTAGGGAAAACGTTACCTTGTACCCATCCAGAGCACTTTGAACAAGTTGTGATATCTCAACAAAGACATCTTCTTGGGAGGCTTCAGGTGTAAACACTTTGTCAAAAGTAAAAGAATGCTTTTGTCCTGATGAAAATAGGAAAATTGATGAAAAGAAAGTATCACGATAATTAAAAAAAAATCCAAATCCAGTGATTATATCCCTGTGACTCTATTTCAACGAAGACCCACCATTTTGCGTCAAATCAATGCCGCGATCGGGTGCTTCCATTGCTATAGGGAAGGAGATAACTTTAGCATCAGTTCCAACCCCATCATCAGACAATAGAGGTCTCACTCTACAGAAAACACGGATATTCCCTTTTAACTCCTGTATTGACAGAGGATTCTAATTAACACCATCTCATTGATGGAAGGAATGCAACAATTTTCTATCAAAATTCAGATAGGCTAAAACTAAATGTGAATATGTACAAAAACTTTTACCAGTATAGTGTTGTGTAATTTCTTCCGAACCTTCTCTCCTTCAACAATTTTTAATTCTGCTTCAGCCACACTATTCTGTAACTCAAGAAGGAGTGCTTTTTGCTCCTCAAACTCTGTTTTTGTCTCCATCGCCGATACATCACACAGCTAAAAAATAACAAAAAATTAATATAAAAAGAGAGTACTTCAACCAGAAATTATCAACAGGTGAACCCAAATAAATAGTAATATCATCAAAAGCTGAAATGCAAGACCAGGAACCTGCAACTTCTTTTCTGCAAAAGCTAGCTGCTCCTGCAGCCGTCTTATTTGCTCACTTTGAGACAAACATGTTGACTGAAAAAAAAAATTACATGATATTTGTTAGTAAATACATTTCTGTGGTTGAGTGGGAAAATCATTACATATGGAAAAAACAAACCTCCAGCTCATTTGATTTTAAAGTCAGGTTATCTAACTCCACAAAAGATTTTCCAGTGCACTCTTTATATCTTTCTACTTCAGCTGATAGAGTGTGAATTCGTAACAACTGGCAGTCACGATCATCTCTTACTTGTTGCAAATCACCCCTCAAGCATACAACTTCATTTCCTAGTGCTTCCTTCTGTTTGATGGCCTCATCTTGCAAAACCTTGGAATATCAAGCATTATAAACCTTTGTCAGAAAACATCTGGTTAACTATTGCAAGTTCTCCCATGCAGATTCATACAGCAGTATGGCTAAAGAGGCAGTGAGTTAAAAAAAAAAAAAGTAAGACCAGTAGTTCAAGATTTAGAGCAGGCGTACATTTCTACAAATTCTTTAACTTACCCTAGTTCTCTCATTCAGTCCATGAGTATTAATACAGCAGTACGGTAAAAAAGGAAGTGAATTAGAAAAAGAAAAGAAAAAAGTAAGACCAGTAGTTCAAAATTTGGAAAAAAGCACACATTTCCTCAAATTCTTCACCTTTCCCTAGTTGCAAAGTTATTCTAAGTTGATGGAGATTAAAGTTCAAGAGAAATGAAAATTTCAAGATTCACATAACCAAACTCTAACTATGCTCAAAATAAGGTCCAAAGGTGTCAATAGATGAGAACAGTCTCACGTAAAGCATATAAAGGTGTAAATGTGAAAATAAAATGTCCTTTCTCTTGCAAAAAGGTATAATGGTCTTACATATTAATAATGTGATGAACGCATAAAAAGAGTTGAGAGTTGCGCAACAAGTCAAAACATAAAGATAATACTCACTCTTGATGAAGTTAGCTGCTCCTGCAAAGATATATAGTGTCCTCTCAAAGTGCTAAGGTTTTCAACCACTGCCGCCTTCTCTTTCTCAACTCGTTTAAGTGTCTCATTTGTTGCTGCAAGTTCTGATTGAAGTCTACTATTATATTGCTGTAAACTCGTGTTATACTCCTGCAACCGCTTGTACATATCATTAAGTGACTGTATCTGCACAAGCCAAACATGGACCCGAAGGATACAGTTTTCAGCAGATCATTTGATAGAAACTATCATGAAATCAAATTTCATTTATTTGTCTTCTCTCTTCACCTTCTGGTTGGCACTAGCGCTGTCTTGTTGAGTTCTCTTCAGCTCTTCTGAGAGGGAAGCCTGCAATCTCTCTGCAGCTAGTTTACCATCTTTCTCTCTTCCCAAAGAATCCAATGCTTCCTGATGATCACATTAAACAATTTAGTTCTTTACGAATATATAAAACAATAGCCTCCAATGCCACAACACACCCTTGGCACGTTAGCGTTCATCTTACCAATTTATCCAATTCCTCCTTTGTGAACTTTTCTTGTAATGCTTCCAAATTCTTTCTCAACTCCATAATGATTGAATTCAACTCTTCTTCCTTTGCCTTCATCAGCAACTCTGGGAATGAGGTAATAAGATTATTGCATGTTAGAAGTTCTACCTATTTCATGTGTTCGTTAGCCTAAAGCACTGATGACTAAATCAACAAATCACCCATACCCATATCATTGCATTTCTTCTCTGCTGATTCCAGCAAATTCTTAAGTTTCTCTTGATCCGTAATAAAATTTACTTCTTGCTGTTGGAACCACCTGATGCATTGTTTGAGCTTTTTTATGCACTCGGCCATTTGCTCACTTTTTTCCTGGCATAAACATCAAAAGTTCAACAAATAATCCCAACAAAACACCCAAGAAAAATGCAGCACAGAAATAACCAAACATTCAAGTTGGGACCAGAATCCATAAATTACCTTGTAGTTGAATTTGTTCTTAACTTTGAGCTTCTCATGGAGTAATGTCTCCACATCCTCTTTCGTGAACTCAATTACCCCACTATCAGAACCGGCAGTGCTGGGTGGCCCAGAAGTCTGGGACACATCTTGACCCCCATTAACTACTGAAAATGCTTGCCTGGTTAGTGTTCTTGTCCCAGCATTCGCTGGCATTTTCATGTTCCCAATTCTTCGACGTTTATCTATGGATACCTCGTCAACAGTATACTTACTCTGGAACAACCAGCAAATCCCAGACAAAATAAAAACAGAATAAAATCATCAGAATAAGCACACAAAAATGCTTAATAACAAAATAACTAATTGTAGTTCTCTCAGAGCAAAAAAAGAATTTTTTTGGGCATTTCAACTAAAGGTGGACTTGTGACATTTAAACGGGACTTTTTCCTGAAATTTAGTCTGATCCCTCGATTTTCTCTGATAATGGCTTCAAAATTATAATTTTTTAGGGATTTAATGAGGGAGGAACTTACCTGTGAAGGACTCGAAGGAGG
>CAIGRH010120976.1:0-16503 GCA_903798295.1 Fraxinus nigra | reverse complement strand
TAGAGTTGTAGCTGAAATAGAATACCCAAAAGTTTCTAGTGGTCAATGGATTGAGCGATTGGCCATAACACAACTACTTGATTTCTATAGAAGAAGCAATTTCACACGTGGGCAATAAAGTGCTGCTCAAGTACTTATCCTAGTTAATCGATAGGAACAGCTGGATTAAAAAAAGGCCTAAGAATCACCATGAGATATTATAGGTAAGTAATTGAAGCACTAATATGCATCAGGTAATTAAAAAAATCATGAAGGATCTTCCACTAGATGAAATCTTAGTTGTCAACTTGATACATACATCAAATCGTTTATAGTGCTCAAAAAACCCATAAAAAACGAAATCCACCTAATCAACCTGATACATTTATAAACGGTAGGAGATGTGACCTGCCCAAATTTGATATAGTCCACAAGGTTAGAAAAAAGAAAGCTGGAATTAGAAGTGTTAACCATATGAGATTAATCTTGAAATGACCCATTCAAGGACAACCCTTGACGTGGCACGCCATTCTCGTCAAGCTTAAAATTAGATTAATTAAATTCAAAACTATAGCTAGGCTCATATAAAGGAACATTTTCTTTTTCTAAATATCTAAATGATACATCTTCCTTTAAACATTTTCACATTTATCACGTTCTGAAATCCGTCATCCTATCCTTCAATTTAGTCAATTTCTAACTAGAAATCCGTCATATTTGACTTCAGTAGCTTCATTACAGACTAAGAAATTAACCCCAACACGTAATGTATGTCACTCTTTCCTAATATATATTAAATGCTTAATAGTGGACATCTATTATGAATGCTATTTTTAATCGATGCTTGGAGATGATGAAAATGCTTGAGTAAAGTCAAAAACTAACAGAAAAAATTGCAATTTAATTAGTTGAAATTGCCACAAAAATAAATACAAAATTCGAATAAATTAATCCAAAACTTAATTCAAGAACCAAGCCTAGCTAGTTAAAGTTACAATGCTTCAAAAGCAGCTCCAATCGCAAAGATGTCATAATCTACACAAGAACTACACATTCCATCCATGCAGCAGCCACACTCATCCCACTTTCTATCACTTTTCCTTCTCTTTATTGATGCCAGTGCAGAATCTTGAATTTTCATTCCTATTTGCACTGCAGCTGGCTTAGCATCTTCATCTACCCATTTATTATCTTTCGGGATCATTACAACCCAATTTTCAATTTCCTTATTTGGCGATAAAAAGACATTTTTCCACGGAATCTCAGCTCTTCCCAAGAGTTTTGAGCCGTTGATTCGGCCAATGAATGGTGCAGTGCTTTTCCACCGGAGCTCGAAAACTACACTTCCTTGTTTGAGCGAGGAAATGGAGTCCTCATCACTTCCCGAGCAGTCTAAAGAGAAAGTTTTATTCCAAATCAAATCAGATTTTGTTGGGATTTGTTGGGTGTTTATTTGGACTCTTTTGTTGTTTCCTGCAGAAAGATAGCATCTAACAAATACTTCTCCCTGGGGTTTGAGATCTATATTTTTAGCTCCAATGATTCTGATTTCACAGCTTATCGAAGAAGAATAAGACTGATACCCCATATCTGTGTGTGGATGCAAGAGAGAGTTCTTTTTGATGATGAGAAGTACTGTGTTTCTTGGTGGGCTTGAGACAGAGAGAGTTTAGATGAAGAGAAGGGCATTGCTTGGTGGGATATATATGTATGCAGTTGCACAACATGCAGATAGTGGAAGGGAAGGAAGGTGATGCTACTTTTAGGGGAATCTGCATACAATCTTATGAGTAATCTCCACTAATTATTAATTAATCGAAGATTAGAGGTCCAAAATCACAAAGATTTACAACAAAATCTCAAAGATTTAGTTGTAATTATCCAATATAATAAAAGCATCCAATTGAATCTTCTTGCGAATTTCGTGTTGGATTATGTTTGATTTGATATAACCTCTTGGGATTCCTGAAGGGCTAGTAATTCTCTGTGGCGACCCTTTGAATTAGTGTTGAGTTACAACAACATTAATTTGCATGTAATCCATTTGAAATTAGCTTTTTAAATAGAGTAATGTTACTCATCCAAATGTGTTTACAAACGTAATTTTACATTTCGTTGAGTCTATCGCTTAACGCCCGTCTAAAGTGGTGTTGTAGTGTCAATGGTATTGAATATCATTATTCCATTGTAGCGTATATAGATTTGGCTTTACAAAGGATGGATTTCTAGGGGCCCATCTATTTATACAGTGATTGGCCATTAAGTTGATTTCTAGAGAGAGAGAGCAGATTGAGATGTGGGCAATAAAGTAACCACTAATATGTATCGTGTAAAAATTTTGAAGATTTTCCACTACGAAGGAAATCCAACTCGTACATAAAATAAATCCTTTATAATAATCTAAAAAATCCGTAAAAGCTCCAGCTTTTGCACTCTGTCACATCACAAGAAATTATTTGGGTCGAATGATGCCTACCCAAATTTGATATGGTCTGCAACTAATAGGTTAGGAGGAATACGTGCGTTAGCCAGACAAGACCCATCTCGAAATGACCCATGCCATGCCAGGACAACCCTTAGCCCAGCATTGCATTGCCCTTTTCTCGGGCATAGGCGCATAGCCTACAAATTTTTGTTATTTTTGTTAGGTTTTAAATGTTTTATAATTGACAATTCTGTAAACAAAAAGATTGAATTGTACTTTGTTTATAAAGTCAATGAGTAATGTGCAAATAGTTGAAAATAAGGTTATTAAGAGGTCTAGGGTTCGATAATGGCAAAAATGAGGAAAACGGCGTGGATTATCGCTAGACTGTCGCCAAGATTTGACTCGAGCTACAAAAGAAGAAACATCGTCGCAGACGGTCGTCGGGCTTTCACTCGAGCAACAGGATTATACGAAAAAAAATTATTTCGAGATTTCAAGTCTTTTTCCAAGGCCCATATATTTTATACCCTACCTATAAATACCAAATAGCCACATAACATATTCTTTCAAAATTGAACATTAAGCAAACATTGTGCCTTCATATTCCCCCATCTTTGAAGATTTCAACACTCATAATTCTTTGATATTAAGGTCTTGGTAGTGAGAAAAACTAGGGCTGGACAAAACTCCCGAACCGAACCTGAATCGAATCGAGCAGTTCTTCATAAGTTAAATACACGAACGGATATTTGAATTGAGAACCGATAGGTTTGGATCAGTTCTCGGTTCTAGACCAAAAATCGAATCTAAATAATTTTTTTAATTTTTTATATTAAGTTAATTAAATTATTTTAGTTTTTTCTAAACAAATTAGCAAATTAATTAAACAAACCAGGCAGTCCAGTCAAATTAATTTTTTGTTAGTCCAATATTTGGGTCTTATCATTTCCCTTTCCATTCTAATTTCATTTAGTAAGTAGCAGTATGCTCACTTTCGTATAAACTCAATTCTTTATGCAATCTGCTTGAAACAAATGAATTATTGATATGAATCACTGATATTTTAATATTAGTATCTACTTTTTGGTATTTGTATACATTGAATTAATCTTATCGGACATCATGTTATTTATATGTTTTTAAATTGAGCTACGTTAATTTGTAAAAGTTACAAATGAACATGTCGTTAGTTGTATTTATGTAGTGTTGTTGTAAATGTTAAAAAATTTAATTATGGTACGGAACCGAAAAGAACCTAACACGAACGGTTCCATAATTATATTTGGACCCGACGATTCCATTTATTAAATACTCGAAAGTTTTAGATCAGTTCGATTATGTCTAGCCCTAAGAAAAATGTTAGATTCCAATCCAAATATCATACCGCTACTTCCTCCATATCTATCAGAGTTACTGAAGATCAAAGAAAAGTTACTGGAGTTCCAGTAGGTAAAGAACGGGTTGTTTTTCGTGATCCACATGAGATATACGATTCCACAAAACTAGGAGTTGCTGCAGGAGAGCAGAATCCAAAAGAGCTTTGAAAATTGCAGCTGGAACTGATACAGGAGAGTACAGAGAGATGTCGAAATTACGGTCAGGAGATCAAATAGTACATTTCATCTAGTCTGATAGACTGTAATTACGAATCGTTTATAGTGGATTAACTCACAAAGCGCCCAAAATTTTTCTCTTTTAGATTTCTCCGTGATTATACGATTGTTCTTTACTATTTTATTTATTCATTGTATGATATGCGATATTTAAACATAAATAAAAATAATTTGCATAATCAATCATCTAGAGATAATTAATTGGAGACTTGTTGCCTATTAATTAATATGTATTTAATGCGAAATTAAAAATATTAATTAATAGGCAACAAGTCACATATTCACATCTTCTAATATTATTAAGATCGAACTACGCATTTTTCAATTTTCTTGCTCATTTTTCTTTTTCTTTGTTAAATCAGGTCAACATAGACCGATTATGGAGTTCACAAGCTCTATAGTCTACCCAGGCACGGCTCAAATGTAGAGCCAACTGCCACGGCCCAGGTGAAGATGACCCCATACATTTCAATACCTCTAATTGATGGGAGGAGTGCAAGAGAAGAAGGTACTTCCCTTCAAGATAAAAGCAAACAACAATACCATTTATCAACTGGATCAGAAACTCCTGAAAACGTTACAATATTACGGGGAGGCCGGACTGGACTGTAATTTACGATAAAGACAAACATGTAAGGCCGAATATGTTTCTAGAAAAGAATCGAACATGATGGATGCTAACGTAACTTCGAGACATTCAGTCAATAGACCTCCTTGTGCCCATAATTATTATTACTACGAGGGCTAATCAAAATGATTGGATACCAAATTTTACAACAAAACAAAGTCCAGTTTTGGTCAACTCTCATGCCTGTACATAATTTTTCTATTTATAATCATTTCTCCCCCATCTAAACCAACCACCAAGTTTAAAAGTAGAAAAATTATTGAATACTCTGACTGCTTTTCTTTACTTCAGATTAATAGTTAAGGTGTATGAACTATACTTGCTGCTACCCACAATCACTTGGAAGAATTGCAACCTAATTGTGTGGTTCAGTTGATATCCACTCCACTGGATAGCGAACTTGGTGATGCATGCACAGTCATCCATTGTGCATCATGGCGGTAAATTACAAGCAAATGGTACGCCCACTCACTGCTCAATTGTACGAAGCTCCCATTTACCCTCACCATCAATTAACCGCAACTCCAACGAATGGAATGGAATCAAAGCAGGACGCTAGGGAAAAAAAATAAGCATGAAAGTCATTAATTGATAGAAAATAAACATAAACTAGAATCGGGAGCGAACATGTATGACAAAATGAGTACTGAGAGCAATGTAAACTTACTACAAGGTAAATAAAGACTGCCCCAAGACTGATATTCAGCCAGTCAATAGCACCACATACCTGTGAGGAAGTTATAACCGTGATGCCCGAGTCATTAGCAAGGCTATAAAGGTGCTCTTCAACATCAACACTGGTAGCACTGTAATTGTAAGACGAAAGGAGAGATGAGAACAAGCTTCTTGTGCCCGTCAGTGAAAGAAAAAGAAAAAAGAGAATATTTTGAGTTCCATTTGCTTACTTGGTGCACTCGTCAAGGATTCCAAATTGGGGCTTCTGAAAGAAGAGCCGTGCCTAGTGAAACATTAAAATGTGTCAACAATTATGTAGAATTTTCTAGATTAACATGTCAAAACAAGCCCATTGTCAAGAAGCTGTATTTCTATATCTGCACTTACCATACCCAGTCTCTGTTGTTCCCCAAGAGACAAAATATCTTCCCAGTTCTGGTTAGCATCCCATCCACCTTCTCTTTCCAGAAGGTAGAGTAATTTAACATTCTCCAAAATAGTTCTTAGATGTGCATCCAAACTGTCAGTGGCGCGAACAGATTCTTGACCTAGAAAATTAACCCCTAAATTAAGATGTGTTGGTTTAGGCCTTACGGGACAAACTGCTGAAACATTAACACAATAGAATAAAAAGAACAGGGTTTCACACCATATGAGAGAAGCAGCCTCATAATTTATAAAATACATAACTGGCAAAACCAAATTGATGACTTGAAAGATTTACTGTAATTTCATCAATTCATAAAGAAAGTACCAAGAACTTCAACCTTGTGAAAATGCACAACTCTTTCATTCATTTGATTTTTATAGAAATACCACTAACATTTCACCTCTAATAAATTAAGAAAAATGTCAGGCCGACTAATTGCATTCAGTTGGTAGTAGCAATATCCAAATATCAATTAAAATAAAGGTTAATAAGCTCTTCTATTCAAGACTCGCATCTGACACCTTAACCTGAATTCCTTTGGTTCAAAATAAGGAGTGGTTCTTATGACAACCTAAAGAACTGTTAGTCAACAGCCCAGCACAGTCCTGTCTAACTAACGACCTGCTAATTGGGTAGCTAGTAATTGAAGGCTGTAATAAGTGCATAGATAATGCAACAACACCCGGTTACTACTGAATCCTGACCAGTTTGGTAATAATAAATCTCAAAAAATGGCAAAGTTCTAACACCAACAACATTTAAGTCCTAGGTGTTTATTTGGAACCTATTCATTCCAGGGTTTGGCTAGCCAAGGTAAGGATAAGAGAAGATGTGGCCAGAAATAACATAAAAGAGCAAGTGACCTCATAATTTGAGGACTCAACCAGGTTCATGCGTTGGTTATGTTCTTTAAAAATGCTGCCATCACTACCCATAAAATCAGCAAGGACTTGAATTTCACTGGAAGCACTTACAATGCTGAATCATAATAATAATTTGATATTCCAAACCAAAATTCAATCACAATACATCCAAGATATAACACCCCACAATTGCAGGCAAGTAGGCACAGAAAACTCAAAAGCAACAAAAATGTTTCATGCATTCATAAATGGCCAGTGATGGTTTTATATTATCCAGTATTCAAGTTCAATGAGTTAATATAAGCATATTGTAACTCATAATTTGCTAAAAAGAAAATAAATCCTAAGGAAAATAGAAGCATTAGCAAGAACATTTGATTTATCAAACCTAATGCTCTTTTCTCTGCTTCCTCACGGGAGAGTGGATATATGATTTGATCCCTTAGGGTTCCCAAGCATGTATATGGTCGTTGAGGCACATAGAAAACACCAGATCCAGAATTAATCTGTTGGTGTGGTTTAACAAGTCTTCCACTGTCCACAGGCCAGAGGCCTCGCAGGACTCTGAAGATGGAACTCTTTCCACTCCCATTTGGACCTTCAAAAGGGAAATTGTCAACATGATTATACTGGAAGTCTAGAAAAACTGCAGTAATAGAGGTGAGTTATCCACTAACCAGTAACAAGAAGGCTTTTCCCTGGAGCTATAACGCATGTCAGTTGTTTAGCCAACATTTTCTGAGTTGGAGTAATAATATCCACCTTGGAGAAAGAAATAGCTTCTTCTGACTGAGATTCAGTCAGATTTGATAGTGTAGAACTGCCATTGCGACTATCTTCTGCAAAAGTACCAACCATGTCAGCCAGAATATAATAAAATCAATACTCTTCAAAAGCAACAAATTAAAGCCGATCCCACAGTAATCAACTATGAAGTTATGCATGTCCCAAAAAATCCAGAACAGCATTAAATCTCACATTTGATATTTCTACCATGCAAATCATATTAAATTTATCTCTGTTCATCCAGGATTTCATGTACTAAATATTTATTTTAGAGCCAAAGAATTTCCAAAAACACAAATCAAAAGAACACCCAAAATCCAGATTTTCAAAAATAAGGTAGTAGCATATGATCTGACAGCAGTTTCATGAATTTTTATGGCTTCAAACTTTCCAATAAGGATTTCAGTACAGAGATCGGACAAGTTTTAGTTAGTTCTCAATTAGTATGCCACCCATCATGACATTTTCAAAGGCCTCCCAGAACAGCATTATATCTCACATTTGATATTTCTACTCTATTCTTCCAGGATTTCAAGTACTAAATATTTTTTTTAGAGCCACAGAGTCGAGGAAACCCAATCAAAAGAAGTAACACCCAGAATCTAGATTTTCAGAACCTAGATCAAACAGAAGTTTCATGATTTCTAATGGTTTCAAACTAAACCTTTCCTTTCCAACCAACCTTGTCAGTGTGCTTCACATGTTATGAAACACGGAAAGCAACTTAAATTGCATCAACGTCTTAAGATGGGATGGGGAGAAAAGCTCAGTCACCACATACTATAAGAAATCAGAGGTAATTTACCCTTTCTGGCTGTCCTGCCACCACTCTCCTAAAAACTAGAATTGTCTAGGTTGTTATATAAAGAAAACCCTTTGTTAAGTGGATATCCCCTGCTTCTGAAGAAGTTGGATCTAGAACTAGCTACTATACTACAAACTCTTTTCCAAATTCCCATATGAATGAGCATAATCTTTATCAACTTTTTAGAGTAATATGCTAAAAATCAAATAAAGAATTAATAGAGAAACAAGGAAGATTTGGAGAACACACACACCATGTTGAGCAGCATTCAGAAGCTCTTCAAGCTCAAAAATTCGATTGACACCACCGGAAAGCTCCAGGAACTTCCTATGTAGCTCAAGAATGTCACCGAATGCCAAAAAGCTTTGAGATACGACAGATGCTAAGAATCGCAGAGCATGTGCCAGTTCACCTGAATACGAAAGCAGTGTAAATGTAGAGTTTATATGATGAGGTGTTAGTAAGAAAAGGGAAAATAAAAATTGTTAATGGAGTGCTCTCACCTTGAGTTGAAGTCTTGGCTCGATCCCCTTTGTGTTCCATGGCATACAATAAGCTTAATCCCCAAGTAACATTATGTGGAAGTTGCTTTGTCACGAAGTCATCTAGTATGCCGAATAACCACTTCTTCTTAAGAAGAAATATAGAGTGATTAAAAAGTTCTGTATACCTGGATTCAATCATCTGGACAGTACAAGTAGGATCGATTAGATTCAAAACATGAGCAGGACAAGCATGATAAAGACAGGCAGAGCAGGAGAAGCTAGCTAAAAACAGCAAGCGGTTGTCAAAAACTGAGTAACACATCAGAATAGTGAGATGTGAGATGTGATATTTATGGCCTTTTACTCTTCATGTCTGGACAGTTGATTCGATCAAACGTGCCCACAAACTGCTAAACTTACAATTTCACAAGCAATAACAGAAGATTTTGAGGAAAATTGGGAGAGAAGATAATACTAGTGAGGTCTCATGCAGGCTTATAGAATATAAGCAAACATTCGGTATTTTGAAAAAGATGATTGGCAAGAAGTTTGTGATTCCATAACTGAATCAGTTTCTTGCCTTACAAACAACCTGTACTAATTTCAATCATATTCTCAACAGTTCCTGGTCATTATTAGTGTTAACGTTGCACTTCCACTGCATCTAATTCTATCTATACCTGCTATGCTTAAGCACAAGTTCCTGAAATTACTACTCCAACTGCGGGTATATTCCTCCTTATTCAAGTTCTCATGTTACTGATGGATTTCATTTAGCCCGTGTCTAATCCCCATTTTTTTGAGAATGCATTTTTTCAAAACTCATTTTAAGCCACTCATTCTCGTATAAAATAGTCATACACGTATTCCAAAAACTTTACCTTACTTTTTAACCACACATTCTCCAAAAAATCAATATTCCATTATACAGTTTACCCTAAAAATGGGGATCAAACAGGTCCTTAATGTTTATTCCAACTTCAAATATTTACCATTTTGACTTCCGACGTGAAGACCAATAGGTAGGTGGTGACAGCATTTATAATGATTAGAAAACAACCTTTGACTTTGAATAGATATTCAGTGAACAATTGGGATTAACCATATGGTTTAAAATATGAACAAGTAATCTTGAAAGAGACCATTCAATATTACAATTTAAAGCAGGGGATACAAAGGGATAATGAGACTAGCCTCTTTCTCCCTAGCACCACCACCAAAAAACGCAACAGATTCAGCATGCGTACGTAATCTTTCATGCATGTACCTAATAAATGAATAAAATGTCAGGCAGGCGAATGTTTATGGTAACATATATTTCAACAAATAAAAACTCCAAATGTAAAATAACCTAAACGTTCCTTCTAGTTGTTGCTCACGACTTGCCAGATCACCAAAGTCAGGAGTGACACTCCTTAGAAAACCCAAACCTAGTAACATATAAGCATACAAAATAGCAACTCCCCTTCTACCAGTTAACAGCTTCATTCTCCAGGTGAACCTGAAAAGCAGTGTGCATTTCTTCAAGATCTTGAATTTAAATTCAAAAATACTAATAGATCATCAATGCAATTCATGCTTACCATAAAATATCGACAGTTGGCTTTACCATCCCAGTAACCAGGCCAGACAAGTCAGTGGTTAACTTCTCCAAGTCTTGAGTCAGTCTCTGGTCCGCATCAACATTTTGGCGTGTCATGTTAAAAACCTACAAAATATCAATGTCTCATTTGGCATTGTCTTCATAATGACTATTCTGAGATTTAAACCCACATCCTCAAAAGTTAATAGATCAAGCACTTAACCACTTAATACACAATCTCTCAAAGCAGTATTGACTAGCATACAATATTTATTTCACTGCTTTAAATTTTTATACAAGAACATCAAGAAGACATCAAGGTGATCCCAGATAAGAATGGTATGAGGCTTTGTTAAGTTGTTGAGCTGTAGTTTAAAGGGTTAATCTAATATTAGAGAGGCACAAAATCAAAATGTGAGAGTGAATTTTCACTTGGAATAAAAACTTAACCAGGATAAAATCTACACCCCAAGCAGGATACAGGTAAATTAAGTAAAGGCATGAGTAAGCATGGGAGTTATTAGACAAAAAATCTGGAATATGATAATGTGGAAAAACCAGAAGTTCTTCTCAAATGATGTTCAAATTCAATATTGGGTGAGGCAAGAAAAATATGTAGACATCAAATTTGTAGGATGTAAGTACCTTATAGTATGCATTATTTCTTAAGTAGTTTTTCAGCAAGTGCTTGGTCAGACGAATCCTCCATCCAAGTGCAAGCAAAGCTGTAAGGTGCCTGTAAACAAGAGCAATTATGATGCCAAAAATTTGGCATAAAACTGAAAGGTAGAAATGGGATGCTTCAGCATCAGACAACTAATACACAGGAAACTTGAGTTGTGGAAATTTAAATCTAAGCAGTCCATGGAAGAGAAAGAAAGCAACTATATTCCACCAAGTATAACTGAAAAAATTCTATACCAGGTAATACTGGATTACTGGTTGGTCGTAGTAAGTTGAAAGATGGATGATTAGCAAATTAAGATAAAATAGTGCCAAAGAAACAAAATAACACCAATGACAGTCTGAGATTATGTTTGTTTGCATTTAAAGTTGGAATTCAGAAAAGACCATTCAAATCCCAAAGCTTCTATATTCCAGTTCCAAAGCTTCAATACAACATGAACAAACAAGTCTGCTCAAATTCATATCTCAAAACAATTCTAAATCTTACTTAGTAAGGTATATGCTTCACTCATAAATATATTTTGATATTTGGTTAGTTCATTGCGCAAATAATAAGTCAGGTAATACAGAAAATTCTTTATTGAAAATCTTATGGAGATACTGAACTACCTCAAAGAGGGTGCGACGAAGGAGGATGCCACACTTTGGAGAACACTAATACCAATCAACCGAACGAAGGCTGCTTTATCTTGCTCCAGAACAAACTTAACAGTTGTCCCTGAGGAAATCAATATTTAAAAACGACAAAAACATGATTCAGAATAACAGAAGAACAAAACATAAGCAAAAAGGTACCATTTAACGAGGCAATGCGGTCTGAGATCCAGGTTCTGGACAAAACAAGTATGGCTACTGCAAGGAGTTGAGTTCCCTGTTTGTCAAGCACAGTAGGAACCTAAAACAATCACCAAAAGATAAGTAACAACGTTGGGTAGTATCATACTTCATAATACAAAAAAATAAATTCTGAAATCCATATTTTTCCGTGAGTTGGAGGAAATGTAGCCAAGAGTTGATGCCTTCCCTTTAACTTCTTCGAAACAAATCAAACAGCTAAGTATATGTAGAGGTATAAATTATAACATGCTTCTAAAGTTCTAACGGTTTGGTATCTCCCCACCCTCCTCTATTTTAGTACTCAATTAGTTGGGGTCTAACATATCTGTTCTACACTTGATAGTGCAGTTGTAACATTTAGAATACAGATGCATTAAGGCACTATAATCATATGATTACTTGCTGGAAACAACGAAGAGTAAAGATGACTAGGAAGGCCCAAAAGTACTAATCAAAGGAAAACATGTTGAAAGTAAGCAACTCCTCAGAAACACTTCCAGAGTATTTAAGAAGCACAGACCGCTAAAAACTACAAGTAACAATAAGAAGTTTTGAGCCCTAGCCACCAAAAATAATTTTTAAGTGGTAAAGATCACTTACCAGTATTTTAAACATGGCAGCTACACGCAAAGGCAATAGCCGTGGAGCACTTTGCAATTGTGGAAAGACAGGCAGAGGATATTCATCATTGTCGGTAGGAGATGTTGCTATTAACTCCGAAGAATATGATTGCCCCTTGGAAGCTGAAAATGCCGAATCCTAGTGCGATATTACAAAGAAAGTTTAAGCAACATGAGGATGGATCTATATCAAAAAAGTTAAATATAAATTACAAATCGAGTGCAAGGTTTATATACCTGGTTTGTATTAGCAAATGCACGTTGGACAGTCATCGCATCACTTTGGCGGTCCGTCTCCAAATTTCTTCTACTGTTTTCAGATCCTGTAATAGCTGGATAATCCGCTCTACAGATTTGACAAAGTAGTTAGTAAATAAGCATTTGCATACACAGGATTAATGACCGGGTATAAGTCCCAACTTCAAAGTTCTCTACCTCTGATAATGAACACTCCAGCCTCCTTCACCATCCAGGGATAGGACCACATCATGAAATGCAACTAACGCAGGACGGTGAGAGATTGTGATACATGATGTACCCATTGCTAGAACTTTAGCACAAAAACGTTCTTCCATAGCAGTCGTCACAGCGCTTGTGCATTCATCCAGGATAGCAAATTTGGGTTTATGGTAGAAGAGACGAGCCATTCCCAATCTTTGTTGCTCGCCTAGCGATAATTCGTCATCCCAATTCACCTCCTTTTCAGGAGGGTAACGGTCCAGGAGATATTCAAGATCGACCTGATACAAAGAAGTTATTGAGCTTCACCAACACAGTAACATAACACCTAAAGCAAGCAAAGGAAAGAATTTCTTACATTTTTCAACAGCTCAACCATATCACTTTTTGAAAGAGGTTCGACCTCTTGATCCGCAGTAAGAGGATATATCAACTGGTCACGCAAAGTTCCCACTGCTGTATATGGCCGTTGTGGCACATAAAAGATTTCCTTATTTAGATCAGAACCAATTCCTGGTTTCACAATATGGCCAGATACCAGCGGCCAAAGACCTCCCAAAACTCGAAAAAGAGAGCTTTTCCCACTTCCATTTGGACCTTAAATGGGCAAGTGTTAGGGTCAGAAAGTTATACACGAGCACTGTTCCAGAAAACAGTTATGCAGCCAGTTGCCTATACTAATACTAATGACAGCGCTTCATACACTCCATTACACATTAGAAAGGGATGTTTTGTATTTATTCACAATCATAGACAGAGCTCCTTTCTTCTTCAAAAACAAAATCCAACTTGGTGAACCATAAGGAAATGTAACCAATTAATTGAATAATCATGCAAAGAAATAAATAGCCTTAACCTAAAGAGAGTACCTGTAATCAAAAGATTAGAACCTACTTCAACCCGCAGAGTCAGATCCTCTACCAATACATTGCCCGTTGGAGTAACAACCTGCAAGTCCAATATGCTATAAGGACAATGGAAAGGAGGAGAATAATGGAGCTAGAAGAAGTCAACATTTCTTTAACTACCTTGACACCATCAAACTCGATGTAATTTGCTTCACTAACATAATTCCTGCTCCCATCAGTTTTCACAGAAGACGCATCGTGTACACCAAGCTCTCTCGATATTCCCATGAGTTCATGAATACGATCAGCATAGCCACTGCAAATTGGAAGAGTCAGTTTAGGTAAAATAATAGCTACAGAGATATGAACTCTAACTACCAATGCCAAGCAAGCCATATAAGCAACGGTACACACATGAATATACCAGAGCTGATTATCAAAATGCTGAAGCAAATTGTATCATTATCTTCTTGCCATACAATAAATAATGAAAAAATACCTACTAATAAAAATTACAGAACTATCCAACCACAGTTGTCCAGAAGGCGACCATAACGACTCTTTCCCACAACAAATGTGAGGGAAGACTCTGGTTCTGGCATTTCTCTCCAAACATATCAATGACATCCAATGCCATTGGAAATGTCAATCTCTCACCCATCCCAGCAAAAAACAAATATATAAATGCTCATCTGCATAGAAAATTTGAAGCTTATCACCTTAAGCCCTAACATAAATGTTCCGAGAGAGTTTTTCCTGGGGACAAATTACGTAAACAGAAAATAGAACCTTAAAATGATTGCCCTCTGATTGAGAGACAAGTAGTTGTCAGATTTCTTGTTAATGCAACTAATTTACTTCAGATACATTTTTTTGAATATTCTATATATTGCACGCATAGTTATTGAATGGAAGGCAGACAATAAGCTTCAATTAATAAATCCTATGGATTTTCAACTTAATAAGTGCAACAGTCTGATAGTCTCATGAGCAACTGAAGTAATACCTCAGGCGATTGAGCCGTCTTGAACTTATAGAAAGAGTTCCCAAGGACTGGAACAATGATATTATAACACTCGTATGATATCTTAAATTACTCAACATCTCTGCACGTCCTAAGGTTGAAGAATCAGGCCTTAAGTTGCCAGAGAAAAAGGGCTCTATTATCAGGATAACAGCAACAGTAGCACCAAGATACTTCAGCAAAAAGTCTTGAATCATGCCAAACCACCAATGGTCATGAAGAACAACCCTCATATGCCGCACAAGACTCTTAAACTTCTGCTGAATGTGAAAATCTTCTCTAGTTTCACCACCATAAAATGCTATACTTTCTGCATGGGTCCTTAATCGTGAATGCAACTGTCTGTACTCCCCTTCCAGCTGTTGTTCTTTGGACATGAGTTTCCCAAATGCGGGAGAGAAGTTTCTGATTGTGGTGCCTGCCACCAACACATAGGCCTGGAAAGTATTGATATACATTGAGGTTCAAATTTCTTAGTAGAATAATAACTACCGTATCGGAAAGTCTGAAAAAAATGGAAGTTATCGGAAAGTCTGAAAAAAATGAAGATCAAAAAGCATATGACAAAATTTAATACTAAGCTGTTATTTGAAAAATGGTTCAATTTGAGAGAATGGATTACCAATATCCAGAAAACATATTTTGGGCTTGCATATGAACACAGACGCCAAGTATAAAGCAACCCATCAGTAACAGCAATCAGATCCTCTTGTACAAGGTCACTCAATTCTGAACAGAACCTCGGTACATCACTTGCAATTCGTTGTTCAGGATTAGTTATCCGACCATCAACATGGGACATCTTGTAGTATACCATATTCTGGAACCCAATTAACAAAATAGATCAAAATACCAATAAAGTTGAAAGAGACTTTCATTACCAAGTTCACGAACAGTGGTGAACCCAGATTGCAGCCAATCAAAAGATGGTTAATGAGTCAGATATGGGAAGGGAAAAGAAGACTGCATGTTTACATTATGCTGTAACTCTATAACTGTAACTCTGTATGATCAAACAAACAAGTACAACTAATTGTTTTTTACATTGTCATTGGATAATTACACAAAATCCTGATCTCGCCAGACATATGAATAAAAGTAAACACAAAAGCATGGGGCACAGATCTAAGTGAACTATACAATGCCACAGCAGATTGCACGATTAACTTGACTGAAGCACCAGCCAGTGAAGCATTGCTGGATCATGTTTTCAAAAAACAAATTGAGGTACTTGATATTCATTGCAGGTTAAGAGTCTTAAAAGTTTGTTCATGGGAAATGGGAATAGATGGAATCTTCCAAATTTATACCTTATTAATTAAAATTATGTAAGATAGAGATAAAACTTAAATTCTAAATGGAATGCATTTAATCTAATAAGTTTTCCATCCTATAATTGATTCCAACCAACGTTTGCACGGAAGAGTCCAAAATAGATGGATAGATTAGCAGATCACAAAGTCCTTGATAGTATGCAAACTCAAATGCACATTTGCCAAGATAATACCAGAAGAACCATCAAGTACATTTTAGCATTTACTTCCAATATTAACAAACCAATGAAATAAAATTTGTGTATCAACACTGAAAAAACAAATTGTAGCTTTTAGTGCAGCACATACTTCATAATTTCACTCACTTTACCAATGGCTATTGCCAGTCACCAGGTGCTTCAAAACTGTTATAACACATCAATTGCTTTTACACAAGAAATCACCATCTATTACAGACCATATTTCCCCCTTTGTTTGATC
>CAIGRH010120969.1:0-18091 GCA_903798295.1 Fraxinus nigra | reverse complement strand
ATGCATGTAGTTTTATGATCACTTAGAGATTCACGCAAAGCATAGGGGTATATCTCTATCACTTATCGAACCCTACGATAATTAATATCTTGTCAAATCTATTTCCCTTATCTCGAATGCGTGAAATAGATCATTAAACTCAAACAATCACATGCATAATAATTGTGAAAACATTAAGTGAATAGAAAATCATTCAAGACTCAAGAACATGTTTTAATTGTCAATTATTGTAAAACTAGAAATCAAATATTACATAGCATAGTTCATCGCTCTCCTAACACAATTAAACCTAGCCTAACATGAAGGAAAGAATAGAAATACAGAAATATTTGATAAACGTCATCACCCGAATAATTATTGGATTGAATCTTCAACTTCTTCTTCTTCTTGTTTTTGCCTTCTCCCTTGCTCCAAGACTCTCCAATTGATAAAATCCGTGCCCCACGTTCTGGGGCGTTCTTAGGGTTAAATACATTTCATTCGATTTGTTTCCATAAGTGGTTGAATCAAAATAGAAAACTAGAAAATTCGTCACTTTTTTTAACTATGCGACCGCATAGTAGAGAAAACTTGCCCTCTGATTTTTCCTGAATCAACCAATGCGACCTTGAGCTATGCGGCCGCATAGTTATGGCCATCTACAATTTCTTACATTTTGATCCTTGAATTTCGTTTTTGTCAATCTTGACCTCTTTTCCCAAGTCTTCATCCTACAGCGTGTTATTCCAAAGCTAAATTTGTCCTTGGCATCTTCATATCTTCACATTCTCCTCCGAGCCATCTTTCAATTATTTGTACATTAGTCCCTGAACTTTCATTTTCTTTCGTTTTAGCCCTTTTTCGCTTGCTTTTCCGAATTTCCACCATGTTCATCGTTATTATCCTACAAAACACAATTTGTATAGATCAAACTATATTTCAATTTCTTTTCAACAATAATCCCTGTTTCGTGACCTAGATAAGTGTGTAAAATGCACTTATCAAGAATATTAGAAAATTTAAAAAATCATATATACTCTCAACTAGAAAAGTGAGCTATAATGTGAGACAAAATAATAATAATAATAATAATAATAATGATGATGATGATGATGATGATGATGATGATGATGCTGTTTATGGATTGGATGAAGTATAAACTTTTACAAACATTATATTGATGATAGTTGTCACTTTTACTTCTATTCACTTTTTTTTTCCTTCTCTTTCGTGATGTAGTCTTCGTAATTGGCTATATAACAAAATGGATTGCGTATGCTCACCTCAACTTGGCGATGGATTAAACTTCAAATTATTTAACTACTCCAATTTACAAGAATATATTTGGCATTAATGAAAGCCACATTTGAACAAATTATTTGCTTATCATCAGAGCTTAGCTTGGAATACCAGCCACCAATTGCCGCCAATCCATTCATCCTTCCCACTTGTGCCGTCTACCCAACAATTGATGCAGACTCTTTAACCGGCCATTTTTCTCATTTCTAATTCCTTTTTTTTTTTTTTTTAAACAACAATACAATGCAAAGGCAACTTTGACATGAAAAGGGTATTTTTAGGATGAGTTATTTTTTTTATAAATATGAAAAAATACAAACTTTTGAAATAGGCATACTACCTTATATAGAATAAAGATAATTTTGACGGATCTAATATTTGCTAGAGTAGAAAAGAAAGAAAACCCATATATAAAATTTTGTGTGTTCGTTATATTCTTTGTCATCACACAGTCATGAGAATATTTTCTTAGTGAGTGATGAATTTTATATATGTTCCCTATCTATTTCTAATAATGATGTGTAGCAACAATCTATTTGTCACTCAAATAATAGTTCATCTTAACTGGAACTAATATTCTATTGATAATAGGTAGCGTTATGATCTATCAATTAATTACATATATATCAAATCTATGCTTTGTACAAGTGGTACTAAATCTATGTTTGAGTCCCTTTTTTCGTTAAAAATGAGTTTTGTAATAGTAAATTTTTAAAAAATGTATGGAAAAAAATTGATCTAATTGCGAAATATTTCATCGACATAATGTGTGATTTAAAATGAATTTGAGTAAATTACATCACTCTTCGATTTCGTAGTACCATGGAGATGGTGCAATGCAATTTTCAAGAAGAAAAAGCAATTTAAATAATGAAACAATAATTTTCTCCTTTTTAGTACAATGGGGCCCTAAGGGAGACACAAATGTCGAAATATGCTGAGAAGGTGGCTTGTATACGACAATTGTAATCAGCTTAACTTAAAGTTAAGAGTAACACTCCAAGTAAAAACAAGATTAAAGTATAAGCCAAATGTAGAAAGGGAACTTGTTAATTCATCAAAAACCTCTCACTTTGTGGAGGCTCAAGAGAATAAGTTTAGAAAACGAGACGACAAATGCTGTCCAAAAGACACAGAATAAAGCCATCCCAATCTTAATACTATAATAATTTCACCTCTTTGCCATTTGGGCAGATGGGCTGACCCTTTTGTCCTTTCTGACTCATAAATCTACCATTTCTTTTTCTTGTTTCCTTCTCCCCCTGTACAATTCCAAAGTCTCAAAATTGTGCTTCAATTTTGCTCAACTTTGGTGTTTAAATTTAGAAAAACAATGTCGTCGAGGGCTCGAAGAAAACAGATATGGTGTGTGCAACCTCTTACTCCTTTAATGGAAGGGCCAGATTTTAGCATGCAGAATCAAGAAGGAAGCAAAAAAGAGAGTTCTTGGGAGGTCATTAGAGAATGGTTTCGTGCACAAAAAAATGTACCCGGAAGCAATAACTTCTCAATGTCTGTTTATGGGAACAATATTAATCTAGCCAAGAGACAAGATTTTAGGCTTTTGCTTGGTGTTTTGGGTTGTCCACTTGCCCCTATTCCTATATCAAACAACCCAATTTCCCATCTTCACATTAAGAACATTCCCATTGTGAGTTTCCCACTTAATTTCTACTTAATTATGCAATTAATTAGCTTAAAGACTCACTCTTCACTCACTTTTCTTGATGTTTAATTTAGGAGACATCAGCAGCAAATTACATAATTCAACAGTACTTGGCTGCAACGGGGTGCTCAAAGCAACATAATTGTGCAAAAAACATGTACACTTCGGGTGTGGTGAAAATGATCTGTTGTGAAACAGAAATTTCATCAGGGAAAAGCGTGAGGACTTTGGGTTCTAGGATTGGAGAAAATGGGTGCTTTGTTTTATGGCAAATGTCCCCGGGAATGTGGTCACTGGAATTGGCCGTCGGCGGTAATAAAGTCCTCGCCGGCAGCGATGGGAAAACTGTATGGAGACACACCTCTTGGCTTGGCACTCATGCTGCTAAAGGCCCTCAACGCCCTTTACGCCGTATCATTCAGGTGCATTTCAATTATCTTTTAACCTACAAGTCGAACCATAACTTTGTAATGAATTATATAATTAGATTCATTACATTTCGTCCTCCTTTTAAAATTTACTCATGTCAATCTACATAGGCCCTTTCCGAGTTGAGATATGTTGTTCAAAATTAAGTGCCCAAATTGTTGTCCACTTATTGACACATCACTTAAATTGACTTGTCTAACTTTTCTTTCGTTGTCACTTGTGCTTAAAATATGTATTAAATGATGTGTCAATGAATAATTGGTGACAACAAGTTGGACAACCATGAATATCATCTTTCTCATCTGCTTGCCATGAACATCATCTTTTAAAGAGTGCATGTTTTGATATCAATCGTTGCAGTCGTCTTGACTAGATCTCACAATACAAGTCAAGCCTTAATTTAGTCGGAGACATAATTAGATTCATTACGAATTCGGTTTCATATCATAGGATTTCAGAATGTTTTTCACATTGTCTACCTATTATTATTTTTTTTCCCCTTCTTTTCTCGAATTTGAACCGTTTACGTCTAAATATAGAATATCTATGTTACTTTATTCTCCTTATGCTATATCAAAGTGCTTTAACTAAGGTATAAACCGGTTTAAAGTGTGTTATACACTTGAAAAAGAGAGACTACCAAACAAGATTAGAGGCACTTTCTTGAAATTAACAAATAAGATTTTTGGGATTGGCTGACAAAGATATAGAAACCGACAGTGTCCCTTTCTTTACCCAACACTTATCTTTGAACGCACTCACAATTTAAGAAGACACATCACGTGATTCCTATATTTCATCTTCTTGGGATTGCCATCTATTTGTATTAAAGTGCTTCTAATCTACTGTTTTTTTGCTTTACATCTTTCTCTTTGTTGAAACCCTTGCTTTTGCCTTATATTTTTCCCCTTTTAAAAATATATTTTACCTGCAAATGAAACCTTTGCTAAAGAGATCAAATTGCTCGGCAATTCTTGGATCCACTAGTTTTTAAATCTTGAGCATTTATACTTTAGCCACATAGGTTTAAGAAAACGTGTGGGCGCTGCAGATGCCTTTCTCGAATTTCGAATAGTAATGGGTATCGCATATATTTTATTATAATTGCATATGATAGTAGATGATTGGATGAAAAAACTGACTTTGTTTTAAACTGTCTAATAATATAATGTCACATGGTATTATGTCAGCTTTATAACAATCTTGATAGTCATGTTGCCTGTTTGATTTGTTAAAGACTTTTGGAAGTAGACCTTGTCTAATATGACTAGTAGTGTTTATGTTTGGTACATTAAACTAGACGTAATGATCTAGTGCACATGACCTTAGAACATTAAAATGCAGATATAGGAGATACAGATTGTGAATGGTCTGGTAATGCCATGTGATCATTTAGGAACTAGTTTGCACTAAATCAATTATTTGAATAAAACACGAATGCAGGGGCTTGATCCGAGAAGCACTGCACGCTTATTTGAGAAAGCACAATGCTTAGGGGAGAAACGCATAGGAGAAGACGACTGCTTTGTCCTAAAAGTGGCGGCCGATCGGGCTGCGGTGATAGAAAGAAACGAAGGACCAGCCGAAGTGATCCGACATGTATTGTACGGTTACTTCAGCCAGAAAAGTGGGCTTCTCATTTACATGGAGGATTCTCATCTAACCAGAGTCCAGACTCCTGATAACGGCACTGTTTATTGGGAGACCACCATAGGGAGCACCATTTGTGATTATGTGGACGTAGATGGAGTACTAATTGCTCATCAGGGAAGGACTATTGCCACTGTTTTCCGATTTGGGGAGACGTCAATTGAGCACAATAGGACTCGAATGGAGGAAGAGTGGAGGATTCACGACGTGGTTTTTAACGTGCCCGGATTGTCAATGGACTCATTCATTCCTCCTGCTGATATCTTAGATGCCGACAATGCAAATACAGTATCCCCATGATTAATCAAGCATCCTGAGAATATTCCATCTCTGTATTTTCCATTTTTCTGTATTGTCATTGGGAAAAACGGTTTTATATTTTAAGTTCTAGACTTTTAGTAATTCTGATCATACGCTCTACCCCCCTGTACTAATTTCTAACTATGTAATCTCCATCAGAATTAATCAAAAACAGTATAAATTACTATATGAGCCAACCCATCTTTCATTAATTTTTCATGCTGTTTTTGAAGGTTTTTCTTGGAGGAAAGCAAGTTAGGAAGAATATTGAGCATCCATGTCTGTGTCAACACCTGGCAAAAACATTCTCAAAAAAGTTTCTATGAACCCCGGATGAAGAGAAATCTCCCCAACTCCCTTTTACTAACCCCTGTGGAGCCAGACTAAATGCTCTGTGTTTGTTATTTCTGAAGAGATGTGTTAAGAGATGAAATTCCACATCGAATAAATATGAAAACACGGACCAATTTATAACAGTTTAGGCTACTCCTCTTAAAAATGTTGACATTTTGAGATGGAACCTAAATCTTAACATGGTATCAGAGTCCGTTAAGCTCCAACGAGCAATTCGGTCTGATTAAGACTCCAAAAAATTAAGCACACGTATTTCAAGATTGGTCTGCTCAAACGAATTACCATCTTGCGGGAGCATGTTAAGAGATAAAATCTCACATCGAATAAAGATGAAAACACAGACCAATTTATAATAGTTTGGACTATCCTTCTTAACAAGGTTGACCTTTTAAGATGAAATCTCAAATCTTAACAAGATGCTTGACAAGGTAACTCAAACTAAATACTTGGTGAAAGGTTGAAATGAAATGATGTTGGAACTTGGTTTAATAAGTTGGTTATGACCAACTTTCACCAGTTATATGATGGGTCCGTTAGTCAAATGCAGGAGTTCTTAGGCCAAAAATGTTTTGTTCCATGAGTAGATTGTCGTACTATATCTACTTGCTGGAAACCAATTTCGGATTAATGAGAAATTAAGGCCAAAAAAAAGGTAGCTTGAAACTTGAAAAATGTTGAAAANAGTTTGGACTATCCTTCTTAACAAGGTTGACCTTTTAAGATGAAATCTCAAATCTTAACAAGATGCTTGACAAGGTAACTCAAACTAAATACTTGGTGAAAGGTTGAAATGAAATGATGTTGGAACTTGGTTTAATAAGTTGGTTATGACCAACTTTCACCAGTTATATGATGGGTCCGTTAGTCAAATGCAGGAGTTCTTAGGCCAAAAATGTTTTGTTCCATGAGTAGATTGTCGTACTATATCTACTTGCTGGAAACCAATTTCGGATTAATGAGAAATTAAGGCCAAAAAAAAGGTAGCTTGAAACTTGAAAAATGTTGAAAATGGAATTAAATAAATGGTGGAAAATGTAGGGAGTTCTTAGGCCAAAAATGTTTTGTTCCATGAATAGATTGTCGTAGTATATCTACTTGTTGGAGACTAATTTCGGATGAATGAGAAATTAAGTCCAAAAAAGGTAGTTTGAAACTTGAAAAATGTTGAAAATGGAATTAAATAAATGGTGGGAAAATGTAAAAGTTGTATCCCATGTTGGAAGATAAAGGTACGTTAGACCACTTAAGCTAGTCCAATTTTGACACTTTGATTTTGACCCGAAGAAACGCTACTGATCTTTAGACCGAGGCTACATACTTAATAATTGAACTTAAAAATGTATTTAAATCGTCATTGAATTTCTTCAAGTGCTACTACTTAATAACTTAATTTAAAAAAATATCTCAATAGTAGTAAACTATGCACCATATTACCTATTCATTATTCAAGTTGATACCGTTTGTTGAACCTAAATGATTTTTCTACTTGAGTGATGGATGGGTAACATGGTAAATAGTTTAGTGATCATTGGAATATATTTTTAAGTTCAGATATAAAGTAGTAATACTTGAAGAAATTCAGTGAACATTAACATACATTTTTAATTTCAGTTATTAATTAGTAACATTTGACAAAGTTCAGTAACCACTCAAGTAATTAACCTCATTTTTTATTAGTACGATATATTTTAATTGCATGAAAGGTATTTTATTCATTATTATACTATGTTTTCAATTTTCTCATCATATTCTCATCTCGAGCCATCTATTAAATAAGCACATCTTATCTCTGATGATGGTTTCCTTTAAAAAATCCATTAAGATGGAACAAAAGGTACAAATTTATCCACAATAAGGAAAAAAAAAAAGCAAAAAATAAAAAATTCTACTAAATATTTCTCTTTCATTATTTTAAAGCACACTAGTAGAACTTTGAGACAATAGTCGTTACTGTTAGATAAGAATAATAATGAATGTATGCCGTCTTAACAAATACTAGATGGATACATACCGGATTTGCAACACATACTGGATTGGCACATACCGTATTTGCATCACATACCATATTTACAACACACACCTGATTTGCACATATCGTATTTGCAACACTTACCGGATTTGCACATACCGTATACTAGCTAACCGAATGTTAGCCAAACTATTACAAATCAAATAATTTATTAATTACAATAAAACAAAACAGTAATCTAAATAAATTTTTTTTAAAAAAAAATAATCAAATGAACCGAGGCATGTGTGAACACAGTTTCCTTAAAATAGATTTGCCACCTTACCGTAGGTGCTTGAGGTTTAGTTCTAACGTCCATTTCCTAGGACACAATAGAAAAATCAGTAGAGTTTGAGCACTGCAGATAGTACTCCGACAAACTTACTTAGTATTTGAACACTATCTCTAAGATCTTAATAGAAAATAAATTATGTATGTAGACTGAAAAAATTTTCTTTTTTTATGCAGAAAAATAATTTTCTTCGTGTGTATGCAATGGAAGAAGATGACTGAATAAATAGACTGTAATGGAGAATTAATAGCTAGGAGTTATGCTATTAACCACTATTAATCCGGCTGGTAATTTCTTCATTAACACAGGCATAATCACATGAGTTTCAAGATTTAAAAGAATTTGAAAGGTTTTAGGAAAAATAAAATAAAGGCAAAATGTAGACCCTCTTGATGGTGAATTCTTGGTTAATTCGGTCTGATATTCGTGTACGCGGGTCGCATTCGCATACAACTTCAAGGTCCATAACCTATTTCGGTCTGTGATTTGCATCTCCCCTGCGCGTGCGCGTGGAGAGAGTCTCTATGTCACACATAATTACACCATTCTAAAGTGTAATAATATTTAAAGTAGCCATGCATTTATCTATTTTCCTACGTAGGATAACTTTTAAACTAGTTTCCCTTCAACATAAAACATTTTCCAACGCATTACTTTGAGCTCCGATTTTCATTCACCCGAGCATTATTTTTGACAAGTAAATATATAATTTCGATGTTCTCACGGAGGAGAAAAACAAATCAATATTAATCTTCCAAAATAACCAAACGGGTCTCACTCAAACTTCATACCAAAGTCAGCTATTATATTCATTTTTCCAACAATCCCCTACATGAATGAAAATTGAGAGATATAGAAAAAGAGGATATAAAGACTTGGTGATATAGTTCAATGGTTGAAACCTGCATATGATAGGTAGGTATTACCCTTTGAACATTTCCTTGAGAAAGTATATTTACGCTACTAGCTGACCAGTGGATACGATGTACTTAAACTTTTCTGTCTTTTATGTAAAAGATAATATACTCAACACAAGATTCTTCCTAACACAATTCAGTTCTCACTGTTATGTTCGTTTTGGCCATGAACATATGCCAGGTTCTGTGAGAGTTCCTAAAAATTGAGCCCAACACAATTCTCTTAGAAGCGGCTTAACTTCTCTCTCACATAAGTGATTTCTTATTCCAAGTGACCTGCATTACTTTGCTCTATTTTCGACACATAAGAATCATTAAAATCTTATTATTTATCCTTCATCCTTACGAGCATCACTGTTGCATCATAGGAATGGACATGAGGTAACATATCCCCCACAATGATTCAATTAAATCTTTATAATTAGGTTGTCCCTTTTAACCTAGATCTTGGGATCTTCAATCAACTAGGTTAGCTTTTCTTTGTATTAACTTATCAGTTCAAGGGCTTCAGCCGCATTCCTTTCGATAATTTTTCAACTAACTCTCTATTTAATCCTTTGGTTAGCAGATCCGCAATGTTATCATTTGACCTTACATAATCTATATAGATAACTCCAATTGAGAGTAGTCACCTTATGGTATTGTGTCTACGACGTATAAGTTTAGACTTACCATTATACATGTTACTTTATACCCTTCTAAACAGTTTCTCTCCATTCTCAATTGTTTCGAAGGTAGCAAACAACTCTTTATCAGAGCACATGCCTGGTAGCACCGGTGTCAACCCGCCACTCTTTTGGGTTAGAACCCACCATGTTCACTTCAAAAATAACGGCTTCGAGATTTATCTCCGACACATCGTGTGCCATGTAGTCAACCACATTTGCTTCTTTTTTATTATTCTTCTTTGGCAATCTGCACTCAGAAAACTTGTGACCTACTTTATCACAATTAAAGTATTTTCCTTGAAATTGCTTTTTAGAAATGCCCCCTTTCGGTCCCAACTTAAAACATTTGCCACCAGATATCCTAGATTTGTTCTTGAATGTCTTAGAACTTTGATTGTGCTCAACAACATTGGCTTTAGCCACAATAGAATTGAACCCCTTCTTTTCAGAACTTCTGTTGTATTTTTCAATTTGAAATCTAACAATGCGTTTTTCAGTTCATTTCATTTTGCTTGCGATTAAGATAATTCTTGAAATCTTTCCACGTAGGGAGCGATTTTTTAATAATTCCAGTCACTTGGAAAGTTTCACTCAAAATCATCCTTTCAGCATGAATCTCATGAAGAATCACTTGAAATTCTTACACTTGACTAATTACGGTTTTGGAGTCCACCATCTTGTAGTCCAAGAATCGGCCAACAACGAATTTTTTGGCCTCGACATCCTGAGTCTTATATTTTCAATCCAATGACTCCCACAAACTCCTTAGCAATTTTTATAGTACTATACACATTATATAGCGAGTTTGCTAAGCTGTTCATGATGTAGTTTTGACATAAAAATCCGAATGTTTCTACGCATCAAGTGCACTAACATCTTGAACATCTCACTCACCCCCTTTGAGTCTAGAAACAATTTCAGTCAAGAATCTCACAAGGTTCAAGGTGGTCAGGTAAAATAATATTTTTTGCCCCCTTTTGAAATTCAAGCCATTCAATTTCTCCGATTTTTCTCCATGATTAACTGAAACAGTAACGGTGTGGCTAGTTGGTTGAGCCACAGTCTGACTCATAGCATAGCTTGGCAATTTAGCCACAGTAAAACTTGGCTTTTGAGTCACAACAAAACTTGGCACTTGAGGCACAACAAAACCCATAGTTGGGTTTTCAGATATCACATCCATATTGATTGGTTCGGTTTCCATTTCTGAAAATCAAACAAATATTAGTTCTCAATAAAACCAAAATGAACTTGTTCGTTATGAATCTGTTTTAAGATTTTTAGATAAAAATAATAATGAATGTATACCGGCTTAACAAATACCGAATGGACACATGCCGGATTTGCAACACTACTGAATTTGCACATACTGTATTTGCAACACATACTGAACTTAAAGATACCGTATTTGCAACACATACCGAGTTTTTACATACCATATACTAACTAACCGAATGTTAGCCAAACTATTACAAATCAAATAATTTATTAATTACAGTAAAACAGAACAAGTAATTTAAATAGTTTTTTTTTAAAATAACCAAATGAACCGAGGCATGTCTGAACAAAGTTTTCTTAAAACAGATTCGCCCCATCACCCATAGGTGCTTGAGGTTTAGTTCGAGCGTCCGTTTCCTAAGATACAATAAAAAACGGTAGAGTTTGAGCACTACAGATACTACTACGGCGAACTGACTTAGTATCTGAACACTGTCATTTTTCTTTTTCTATACAGAAAAATAATTTTCTTCATGTGTATATAATGGAGAAAGATGGCTGAATAAATAGACTGTAATGGAGAATTAACAGCTAGAAGTTATGCAATTAACCACTATTAATCTGGCTGTTAATCTCTCCATTAACACAGGCATAATCACATGAGTTTCAAGAGTTATAAGAGTTTGAAAGGTTTTAGGAAAAACAAAATAAAGGCAAAACGTGAACCCTCCTGAGGGCCAATTTTTCGTCAATCTGGTTCGACATTCGTGTACGCAGGTCGCGTCTGCACACAACAACTTCAAGGTCCAAAACCTATTTCGATCCGTGATTTGTGCCCTCCCTACGTGCGCACGTGGAGAGAGTCTCTATATTACACATGATTATACCCTTCTAAAGTACAATCATATTTATAGTAGTCATGCATTTATCTATTTTCCTATGTGGGATAACTTTTAAACTGGTTTCCCTTCAACATAGAACATTTTCCAATGCATTACTTTGAGCTCTAATTTTCATTCACCCGAGCATTATTTTTGGCAAGTAAATATATAATTTCGATGTTCTCACGGAGGAGAAAATAAATCAATCTTGATCTTTCAAAATAACTAAACGGGTCCAACTCAAATTTTATGTCAAAGTCAGCCATTATATTCATTTTTCAACAATCCCTCACATGAATGAAAATTGAGAGATTTAGAAAAAGAAGACATAAAGACTTGGTGATATAGTTCAATGGTCGAAACTTGCATAGGATAGGTAGGTATTACCCTTTGAACCTTCCATTGTGAAAGTATATTTACTTTACTAGCTAACTAGTAGATATGATGTCCTTGAATTGTTCTGCCTTTTATGTAAAAGATGATATACTCTATACATGATTCTTCCTAACACAATTCAGGTCTCATTATTTTGTTCATTTTGGCCATGAATGTATGTATTGTTCTGCAAGAGTTCCTAAGAATTTAGCCCCACACAAATCAACGTGGCATTTATCATTTCAACCGAAGTTCTATTTTTTCTTTCAACCAAACCAATTTGTTCGAGTATCGTAGGTCCAGAACATTAATGAACTATGTTTTATTGTTCACAAGATGAGTTAAATCATTAGAAAAGTACTCACTTCCTCCATCTTAGAGTCTTTATTTTCTTACTTATGTGATTTTCTACTTCATTATTATGTACCTTAAACATATCAAATGTTTCATGTTTATGCTTCATCAAATAAACATACGTATATCTAGAGTGATCATCAATAAAAATAATGAAATACCTATTGCCACATCTAGTTAACATGTAATTTAATTCACATATATCAGTATGAATTAATTTTTAAATACTAGAAGTCCTATTAACACTTTGATAAGTTTTCTTAATCATTTTAGATTTTATACACGTTTTACATCTATATTCATCATTTTCATTATATGATATCATGTCACATTTCAACATTCTTTTCATAGTACTTTTACCTATGTAACAGAATCTAGCATGCCATAATAAAAATGAGTCAACAATATAAGCAAAATCAACTTTAATATTAAAAACATTTGTCAACAGTACAAAGTTTGACCATTCTTTCGCTAGAATAACATTTTCCAATAAATTTCCTATTTAAGGATAGTACAAGTTTACCAGGTTCATAAACACATTTTATGCTTGATTTCCCTAAAAAATTCCAATAACTAAGTTCTTATTCATATCAGAAACAAGTAGTACATTTGTCAAGGTAATAGTTTTGTCAAAAGTAAAGATGATATCTACATTTTCTTTTCCAAATACCTTGGATCAAATATCGTTACTCATCTAAATCTTTTGTTCTCCATCAACTTCATAATAATTCTTGAATAAAGACTTATTATATGATACATGTACAGTTGCACACATATCATACCACCAACCATGAACCTTTCCTTTGATTGCATTGATTTTCTTATAGTAGCAACAATGTTATCTTCTTCGATAGAGTTTACTTTTCCTTCGAAGTTATTTCTCTTTCAGTATCGATATTCTTTTGCATAATGTCCAGATTTTTCACACATGAAACAACTACATTTGATCTTTTTCTTGGACTTATCAAAGTTGATTGAAGGCTTTCTCTTGTTGGATTTAGAAGGCTCGGTCTTCTCCACGACATTAGCTTTAGATGTGCCTTCATAAGAATTATCATTCTTATCTCTTGCCCTCGACTCTTCCTCAATTCGAAGATATTTTTGCAATTGTTCCAAAGTATAGTCTTCATAACTATGCATTATTTTCTTCCGATGTCATTTCCAAGTTCCAGGAAATTTAGCAATGATTTCTTCCACTTGGAAAGTTTTCGAAAGCTATCTTGACCCCCTTCAACTTGTTGACAAGCACTTGCAATTCATAAATTTAGAGAAGAAAGAGAGTATTCTCTAGAAACTTGAAACCGAAATACCTCGAGATTAAAAATTCTTTGTGTCCTCTTCTTCGGCTTTGTACGTACTCTCCAAGTATACCACATTTCCTTTGCCAATGAAGTATTGGTGTAGAGATCATATAATCAGTCTGATAATGCATTCAGAATGTGACCGCAGAATATGAGTTCATCTTCTTGGTGTTTTTGTCTTTCAACCCATATCGTATTGGTTTCTCCATTTGTAAGTTTCAGTAATGGCGCCAGTTCCATATCAAATGTGTAAAAGATCCTTAATGATGTTAGTAAGAACTTCAACTTATCTTGCCATCTTGTGAAGTTTGTGCCATTGAAACAACCAATCGAACAAGGTCTTGATCTATCAACTTGATTGTTGCCATCGTGCTTTCGTTCTCCATCGAAGAAATATAGTTTGAGATTGTAGGGAAATAGTATGAAATCCACCAAAGGGAATGGAGATGAAAACCACAAACCAAACCAAAAAATAAAATACACAAAACCAAGAATTAATTACGAAGATGAAAATCGAAGGCTTGATCACGATATCGCTATCATCAAACTATATTTGCCCTCCTCTCTAATTGAAATAATGCTTGTAGGGATCAAGGCAAATGGTTTGCAGGATTTAAACAAGTTTTTAAGGAATTAACACTCAAGCATTAAGTGTGATTCACAAAAACTTAAGAAACACTACAAGGAAATTTGAATATGATGAAAAAAATCTCTTGTGGTTTTTGAAATGATTTTGTTATTGAATATGGTTATGGTTTTCGTATGTTTTCAACGTGTTTTTAATGATCACAAACCACCTATATATAGCCATGAAACATTAATATACGAAGTGGTGCCAAAAACCCTCCAAAAACCATCAAAATTCAAATGTCAACAGTCAAAAAACAGTTAGAATTTTGTTCTATGTGGTCGCATAGGCTTATATCAAAGAAGAGACCTTCAGTCCCTGTAAATATCTATGCGACTGTATAATACATTGAACTATGTGGTCGCATAGTTCAATATTTTGGCCTCAAATCCCATTTATTCATTCCACATCCATTTTTTATGAATTTTGAACAATATTTCTAACAACCATCATTTCACGGGGAGGATTGCCACCCCAATTCAAAGTGGGAATCCACGCACCTGTACTATCCTTAAAATTTCGAGACCTTCTAAATTCGATTTTATAGGTTACAGTAGTAAACATAGAGAAGTGTTTCGCCTCGAATCCATCATATATCCACTGCCAATATAGTTATATAGTTTTCTTATCATCGATACCCCCATAAAAGATGTCAATGCTACATGGGGAATAAACTGGTGCTAAAATAATAAGTGAATAAAAATAATTTATTTTTTAAAACTGTCAAATTGTTAGACTAAGACCTTATCAACCTGCTTCGATGGTCATACCATAATGGCCACTTCATGATCTAGATGATGCTAGATTGATGCATCGTCCCTTCTTCAATCAAGTAGTTAAAATTTATGTTAGTGAAGGGTTTTTGTGACAACTACCGTACTATTAAACAAACAAACTAAAAAATAACTACTTGTTCATTTTTTTGAATGACTTAATATATTGAAGTAGCACACTATATTTTAGTTGTATGAAAGTTACCTTACTCATTTTCATACTTGTGTTTTCAATTTTTTCATCACATTTTCATCTTCAGCCTTCTATTAATAAGCACATCTTATCTGTAAGGATAGTTTTAGTCAAAAATTCCATTAAGATGGAGTAAAAAATACTTATTTATCCATCCTATTTTTAATAAGCAAAAAAGCAAAAGAAAGAAAAAAAAAATATAAAATTGCGACTAAATATTTCTCTCTCGTTTTAAAGCACACTAGTAGAATTTTGGACGATAGCCATTATTGGGGACATGATATGTTAATTAATGGAAGGTGAGAAAAAAAATGAGGACATAAATGTGACAATGGATAAAGGATAAGAACTTTAATATATACAATTAAAATGTGGTGAATTTATAGAAAAAGTCCATATAATCACCATTTTCGAACTTTTACCTATACTTAGTTATAACTTTTGAAAAAATAACCTGCTAAATTTTATTAAAGCTAATTGACAAAATGTTACATATTATGTTACACGAAATTTCAGCTTCGCATACTATACACGAGTATCACGTTGAATTGATATGTGTTACTTCTTATTAAAAATCAATGTTTTACAGGAATTATGTGTTGTGTTGTCATATATTACTCGTGTTACTTATTTTTCGATCCTCTTTTTTTTTTTTTTACCAACCATTGTCCACCGATTATCACCATCACCTTCTGCCACTTGCAACAACTGTCACCCTCTAATTTGTTAGAGTAAATTTTCTAGTAATTTTTGTTCATCGTAATTCTACAATGTGTGGAATACATATAGGAACTGTTACAACTCATTTTTTAAAGTCAAAAGTCAAACGTTGATTGTCCAAATCTTAGTCAAATAAGGACTTAAATGGAATAAATTATTTGATTGGGGTTATTTTACAAATTGACAATATTTAAAGGTTTAAGATGGATAAAAATTACTTTTGGGGGTTTACTTATATATTATTAAAAGTAACATGGTTAGATTTTATATCCTATGAAAGTTCATGGACTAAATGTTAAGTTTAATTGTATGAGAGGTACTTCCTTTCCAATTGTGGGTGAGTGGATTACAAGTGGCAATTATATAACCCATTTACCCAATTTTTCATTTGAGATACGTACACTCAAAGAGAGAAGAAAAAATCAAATTATACAATGATTAGGATGTTGCAATTTTTACAACACTCTCACATTATGGGTGAGCCCCACTAATTAATTATTGTATATATAGCATTGTTGGAAAGAGAAACCAGCAAAGAGAAGAAAAATCGAGAAGGAAGGGAAGAAAAAGAAAGAGGAAGAAATAAAAGAGAAGAAAGAGGAGGAGGATGAGGATGAGGCAAAGATAGAGGGTATAAGAACCTTGAACCAAAGAGGTAAGAAGTAAATAATTTTGTAATAGAAATTGGTATGATTGCGTGTTTATTGTTAAGAATATCCAATTTAATTACTAATTCCCATAGGTTAGCTTTTATAAATAAAGATGGGGGTTATCGTTGATATCAATTATTGTGTGTTTATTGTTAAGAATATCCAATTTAATTACTAATTCCCATAGGTTGGTTTTTATAAATAAAGATGGGGGTTATTAGTGATATCAGTGATTTATGATTGATATGATAATTACTTGCCCTACTTTTATTTTAATTGTTCAACTATTCGGCCAAAAGGAAGTATAGAAAGTAAATTTGATGTTTTATTATTATGGACTAAACTATGTTAATTGAATGGTGTAGGGGTGAGAATAAGCCATATAGACCAAAAGAGCAGGTGCATAAATCAAATTGACTGGATAAATATATGTGTACTTGTGCGTTGATTAGCAGAAATGCCAATGGAAATTGAATTTGTTGAACAAGGCTCAAATGGAAGTCCTCACTTGAAATAATGATTTTATGGAACAAGAGGTAAATTAAATTGGTTGTAGTATTGATTGATAGTTTTCACTAGATTGAGATGGGATCATTATTCTTATGTTTGGGATAAAGGTTATGTTCATGAATTCGTTATTAGTAGAGGGACTAGAAAGTAAAATTAGCTCCAATTGATTAAAGGAAAATTTGGGAAATTTAGTTCCAAATATTGTGGCATTAGATATTAAAGACTTCTTCATTTGATAGTGGTTAAATTCGTTATCTTGTATGGTATCTCAGGTGGTGACGCAAAGATTGGAAAAGCTAACCGAACGTCATAGTCTGTAGTTTGAGTGGAAAAGTTTATTTTTCAAAAAATAAACAATTATTAAATTTATACTATATCAGAAAGTTAATTATTTCATATATTTGATTTAACAACGTGATTTCTAGAATCAAGCGGATTTTATAGTCACTTCTTTTAAAGTTAAATTTAGTTCATTTAAATCATTTCTCTAGCATATTATATTCATTTTATATGTTTAAGAATATCTAAAGTTATTTTAAGAACCACCAGAAAGTACTCAAACGAGTTTACCCCAGTCTGCACTGGTGTGAATGTGTTTCCATAGTGTATGATCACTTATGGTGATTTTACCTACTCTGCACTTATGTGAATGTGTTCCCACGGTGTATAACCAAATTATCATAGATCTTTGGAACCATTCTCATACAAATATAGGTTTTGGGCCGTGTACTATGATGACTAGCCTTCAGGGCAGCTCTGCATACGTATGATCAGATTTTCAGATTTGAATGGCTTTGCTTTATACATCGAGATTACACTGTACATGAGTAAGGTATGACTCTTTAGAATATCATAGTATGTTTATTCAGTTGTAGATTAATAGATTTTAAAATATCAAATGATAGTTCATTTCAAATTATAGAATT
>CAIGRH010120930.1:0-13105 GCA_903798295.1 Fraxinus nigra | reverse complement strand
TTTATCAAGAAAATTCACTTTTGTTTTGTCTTTAATATGCTTTTATTGATTGGATATATGATTTTATGATTATGCAACATCTTGACAGATTAGGGCAGACACAACAAGGTGGTGGGTGATGGTGCACTTAAGCATACTATTAAAAATGTGATAAAGATGAAGAATTATTCTTTTCATACTTCACTGAATGTATATTTGTTCTTTGTTTTATTTTTTACATAACAATTTCGAAAGATAAATTTCTTATAGATCTTGTTTAAGTTTTTTTTTTAATTTATTCGCACTCTTTGAATGTTNCACTTTTGTTTTGTCTTTAATATGCTTTTATTGATTGGATATATGATTTTATGATTATGCAACATCTTGACAGATTAGGGCAGACACAACAAGGTGGTGGGTGATGGTGCACTTAAGCATACTATTAAAAATGTGATAAAGATGAAGAATTATTCTTTTCATACTTCACTGAATGTATATTTGTTCTTTGTTTTATTTTTTACATAACAATTTCGAAAGATAAATTTCTTATAGATCTTGTTTAAGTTTTTTTTTTAATTTATTCGCACTCTTTGAATGTTTTAGAACTATATTCTATGGGTGATATCATATGTAAATTTGTTTTGTTCATTTAAGCTTATATCTCTCTTTAACCCTTCATATTCAACGCTAATATTACCTTTAAAATAATAAAGTCCGTGCATTGCACGACCCTGACTAGTAGATAAGGTAAAAATTGATAATTGATTCTTGTTGCATATTGATCCGAACTCGAAAGAAAGTAATCCATCAAGAAATCCTTCTGCTGCAAGAGATTGAAAGGTTTGTGACTAATGCTGCTACAAGTGAAAGAGCGTATAATGAAAAATATTATTAGAATTGACTAAATTTAAATTTAGAAATAAGTTCAATTAACAATTGTAAATAAAACTTTTGCACCAAATTAATCCATAAATATATAATCTATAACATATTAAATATCACATCAAGTGAAAATCATGTTTTTGGTGATTTTAACCATACTACAATTCAATTATTTCAATAATACTTTATTTTTCTCAATATGTAATAAATACTTTCGTGTTATTAATTTTTAATTAATTAACAATCATATTAATTTAGACTCAATGAATCTTGACTTGATGAATCTTGAGTTATTATATATAAATTTATTTCTATTCACGTATTTAGGAATTTTAATAGGTATTTAAATTCATGTATTATTAATTAATTCTTATGTACCAAGTGTAGTATAAAAATATTGCTCATTTGTAGTATTTCATTATTATAAAAAAATTGAATCATAAAAGTTGAAATTTTAAAAAAATACAATTTTCTTCCCTTAAATTTCTATCATAAATTTGATTTTTTTAGTTCATTTGAGATTCATCAAATCCTCCCAACAAAATGATATCAAATATTACTATTACAATGCTTATAAAGTATTTCAAAATAACGTGCAATGCATGCCTGATTCTGACTAGTTTATAGAAAAGTGGGATAGCAATGGATGAAAAAATAATTGCCGCAAAAAATAGAGATTTTGTTTTTAAAAAAAATACAAATTTCCCATCTACGCGCCATTTGCTAAAATACGCCTTGCGTCCTCTTCACTCTTCTTCCCCATTCCGCTTCCAGCTTTACCGTTACCCTTCAGAACCTTATAAGATAAAACAAAATTCATTGACTCTGCCACCGCCGTATTGCAAGTTATCGCCGCCTCCACGTGGCAATCTCCTATTTTTTCCAGTTGTTGGAGGTATTCGTTTCCTAGTTGCTAAATGGGGAGTCAAAGTTTAATTTTTTCGCTAAGTATGAAAAACAACAATAATTGTAGGTCAAACTATTAAATGCATTCAGTATCTATACGGGTACCGGATTCTACATTCCTTTGGAATTTGAAGGATTTTATCAGCATTTCTCCCATCCCAAAATGGCTATATAAATCCAGGATGCGTATCTCCAAAGGGCGCTCATTTTCCTTTTGCCTTTCGCTATTTCCTTCTCCAAATCCCAATCTCATTCTTGAGCCCCTTTCGTTTCCTTCTTCGTTCTCTTCGAGAATTTTATTCAATTCCGGCATTTTTTCGTCGGGTCAATTTCCGAGTAGGAGGAAAGTGAATCATTGCAAAGGTTCGTGTTTTAGCTAGATCAATCACGAACGTGTATGTTGTTATTCTTTTTACCCTTTCTCTTGATTTTTCTGAATCTGAATGGAGAGTGAAGAATTTTTTAGCTATTTAGTGAAATTTTACTATGCATGTTATCTTTCTTGATTTATCTGCAACATGCATGGTTATACCTATTATAAATCACATTTTCGTTTTCAATTTTGGAAAAAAAAAATTGCTTTCTTAGGTTGATTTTGAATTGCCATGCCTATTTTTTAATGTTTTGTAATAGCAGAAACTTAATTTCCTGTTTTTTGTTGTCAGCTATGGTGGGTAGTATTGATTTAGTGCTTTTAACGGTACAATTATAGTGTTTATTGAGTACTGTCCAATTCACTTCAGCAAACACACCATGTCTTAATTTGCCAGACTTATTGTTTAACTTCCAATTTGAAACCATCATGCCTTATTTTTGAATGCCATTTATGATGGAATGCATTGATGTCCAGGTTTCACTATCAGTTATTAAATTAATTTTGCACGACTCCATCGGTTTTTATGCCGTAGAATATAGAGTGAAATAGCGTTTGTGAATATGAGGATGATGTTGTTTTAGTAATGGGAGTAAGAAGATGTTGTGTATCAGGGTATGAATTCAATATGAGTCAAGAAGTCTGCATCATCCCTGGAGTATATTAGAAGTTGGAACATAACATGGTGCCAATGGGTTCACATACAATGATTACCGAATGTAAGCCGCTATGGTGCTGGAAGGAGTCCTTTACTCTTTATTTTTGGTGACCCTTACCGTTGTGTTTGATTTGATTAATTTTTGGGGCTTTTTCCTTAATAACCAACAATTGGTTTCTTAATAGCGATAACTAGATAATTTCCGTCTTGTTTCACCACTCATTTTTGTATGTTATTATTAAATAGAATTATTGAATGTGAAATTGTCAAGATTTGATGGCTCAGTTTGAAGTTTACTTAGAAGGTGTTTGGTGAGGATTAAAATCAGATTTTTAGTGGATTGTGATAGAAATTTTTGAAATGTGTGGTTGAAAAGATGTGGGACCCATGAAATATATGNAAAAAAAAATGTCATTTTAACAAATTACTATTATCAAAATCTACTTGTTTATATATATTATTAATCTAAATTTAGAGTGATTTTTGAGTTCAATAATATGCATTCAAAATTAATGACTTTAATTTTAATTCACTCGTGAATTCGAGTAGTCTTGGAGGACAATTCTTAGGGGGTGTTTAGTGGGGATTAAAATTAAATTTTTAGTAGATTATGATATAAATTTTTGAAATGTGTGGTTGAAAAGTTGTGGGACCCATGAAAGATGTGGTTAATATTGATTGTTTGACTTTGACTTATATTAAAATCAGATTTAATCCGGCCCAAACATGCCCTTATTGTTGGGGCAATATGAGGAGAAAAATAATCTGGAAATACTTATGATTTAGAGTATATTTTATTGCTCAAACTTACGTACGAAGTAAGGATTGAGCAGGCTCTTATAAATTCCATATAGGGACACATAACATCTGAGTTTCTTACTCAGCACAAACTCTTTGTTTTATTGATTTTACGCGTGTTGTCCCCCAGCATCCCCTCAGCTTGATCTTTAATCTTTCATGTTTGCGGACAATTTTGTTTATCCTATATTAAAAGCTTAAACCATTAATTTGGCATGCATTTTGGTACACAATTGGCAGGCTTGTTGCATTTAGGATAAGCGCCCGTTTGGAACCCATTTTTTTCTCAATCTCATTCTTTTTCTCTTTCTTCATTTCAACCACACATTCTATCAATAAAATAATATTACACATAAACCTAAAAATTCTCCTTACTTTTTAACGACACATTCTTCCATCAATCACTATTCAAAAACACATTTTTCTACTAAAATTGGTGTCAAACACCCCCTAAATATGTTTTATTATTCACTGTTCAAAACTAGAATGCATGACCATTTTGTTAAATCATTGCATGTGCAAACTTCTTGTATAAAATGCTTTTGTCTTTGGTTACACTGGAAATTTTAATACTAATTAATTCTCCACTCGATAAATATAGGCATTTTAACCATTTATATACCATAAAATTATCCTAGTTATTGATGAAGAAAATATCTGTATCTGATATTTTATAGAGGCGTTCATTGTATGCAAAATTATATGTTGTTTCCATGCTTGTTGATATACATTACGAGCACATTAGGTATTCAGCATTGGACATGACCAGGAAGATACCTTAAACGAGATTTTACTTTCTTTTTTTTTCTTTAATACTGTCCAATGGTCTTTGGTCCACCTTACCAAACATGCCATAAATTGTTTATGGCTGGTGATCAACTTGAATATAAACTTTCCTTCAACAACTGCAGTAGAAAATGCAGAAAAATTGCGCAACATATATGCCCAGTAAACTGCAGTTGACATACTTAGGAAAAGCACATTTTAAGATTATCCATACATACTCTTGATACAATCCTGCTAGCAAGTGTGCTAGTCACTTTGTTCATATAGTTCTGGATAACCACTCTATTTGCTAGTTTTGGGCAGATTTGTTTTTCATTTTGTGGAGATAAGGCGATTTGAGTTAACAAACTGGTGTGGCATAACTTTAAAACTACTTACATAGCCTCCATTTTTTGTTTGTTGTCATCAGGTAATAACCAACTTCATTCCAGTACTACGATGGATGCCATGGGTGTAGATGGAAAAACATTGCAACTTAAGGGAACCAATTACAGTGATCTTGGCCAGGGTCCCTGTATATGGTCGTCTCCTGAAGGAGGACGGAAGATTGATATTGGAAAGCAGATATTCTGTAATAGGTCTTTGAACATGAAGAACATCGTTGCTGTTGGATTTGATATGGATTACACTTTGGCTCAGTATAAACCTGAGACTTTTGAATCACTTGCATACGAAGGCACAATTAGAAAGCTGGTTTATGATTTGCAGTACCCTTCAGAGGTTTGTGTACATTTTGGTCAGTACTTTTATCTTAGCAAGAGGCGGCTTTTCAAGGAATGAAAGCCATTAGTATTTCACTAAGTTTAAGCTAATGATGATTGTCTACAGATGAAGTCAGTAATTGAATCAATTTGTCCTTGTTGCGTCTTTCTACACTATGAAATATGACTCAACAGAAAAAGGAAAGGAAAGGAAAGGAAAAAAAAAAATGAAATGAACCGAAAATATAAAAGAGCCTAATGTTTCACAAAGTTGGAGATTCATACAGTCTGCTTATATATGCTCTGTGCTAATTGTTCTTTTATTTTATTATTTGAAATTAATAGCTTATTAACTTGTCTGGCCTTGTGTAGTTGTTGGATTGGACATTTGATTGGAAATACATGGTCAGAGGATTAGTTGTTGATAAAAAGAGAGGCAATATATTGAAGGTTTGTGCTGTTGTATATTGTAACTAAATCTTCCAGTTCTTTGTTCTTTGATTAGATTTAACTAGTAAATTTATCCGTGTTGGTTGTATGATTCATAGATGGACCGACACAAGTATGTCAAAGTAGCTTATCATGGATTTAGAGAGCTGTCGAAGGAAGATAAAGTTGCTACATATCGAAGTACTTTGACACGCGACTCTTTTGATGAACCTGACTATGCTCTCATCGATACCATTTTCTCTCTGGCTGAAGCTTATTTATTTGCTCAGCTTGTTGACTTCAAGGATAATAATCCAGGCAAAATTTCGGCTGAGTAAGAGAATTATCAATTCTTTAATACGTTGGTTTACAGTAGTTAATTTTCTTCTCTCTATTACACGGTGAGGTAATAATTGGTCCAACAGCTAAAAAATACCTTAAGCATATTTTTGTGAACTCGCTCAAGAAAAACAGGCTTGAAAACTTTGACAATCCTTCCATGTTATAGATAAAAGCATAATACAAAACATGGATTGTATATCTTTCAGTTCTGCCCTTTGTGTTGTTGATTCTTAGCCCCTGTTTGACACCCATTAATTTCTCTTTCTTTTTCTTATTCTCATTCTCATTCTTCATTTCAACCATACATTCTTCAAATAAAATAATATTACACATAAATCAAAAACTTTTCATCAATTTTCCACCACACATTCTCACATCAATCACTATTCCAAAATTTCTATTTCTCCCAAAATGGGTTTCAAACAGGGGCTTAATGTTGAACCTTTTTCTGGTGTTTTTAGTACCATTTTGGCAAATAAATTATTTGAACAATCTGGATTCAGAAGTTTGTTGGAAAGAAGCTACTATCAATTTAAAATAAATTTTGTTATGCTGAATACAAACATATGTTCTAACTTAATCCTTGAATTTTCTTTCCTAATTATCCCACTTTTAATTGGTGTCATGTTTTTTCTCTAATGGCGTTGCAGCTACTCTCGAATGTACAAAGATGTTCGAGCAGCAGTGGATTTGTGCCACCGTGATGGTACTTTAAAGCAGATGGTTGCAAAAGATCCTAGAAGGTATCTGTAATTTCCTTCAAAATGCAGTAACTAGTTTCCAGTTATTTTAACACCAATGCCAAAAATCTCGAACTTATGTATCATAACTTTTCCATTATTGTATCAGATATATCAATGAGGATACCTCAATTGTTCCCATGATAGAAATGATTAAAGAATCTGGCCGCGCTACATTTCTGGTGACAAACAGGTAGCCTTTTTTATGCAAAGTTGGTTGAAGATAATATGTGTGATCCATCCACGATTTTGACTGATGATTGAGTTTAAAGTTGAATTGAAAGAAGATAGATTATTTGCAACATTTGCTACTAAGGGTGAGTTCTACCCTTTTTCTCTGGGAAAATCAGAAAAATGGAATAATCTTCTCTAGTTTCTTTCTTGGTGGCAGCTGAGAATTGGATCAATTGATGCTACCTGATATGTCCTGAAGAAACTTAAGAGCTTTAAGCCCCTTCGTATCTGTGGGAAGTCAATAGTTTTGATATACATGCATAGTGTTTTGGAGTCAATGTCTGTTGCCACACTGCTACTTTCTTGTCTCTCAGAATATTGAAATATCTCAAGTACTTTGCCTTTGGATTGAGCCCCTGTTTGATGGCCATTATTTGGCAAAAACAAAGTTTTGAATGGTGAATTTTTTGGAGAATGCGTGGTTAAAAAGTAAGAAAAGTTTTGGGCATATGTGCAAAATATTTTATTGTGTGAATGTGCGGTTAAAAATGAGTGTGTAGAATAAAAAGTTTTGAAATAATGATTGTCAAACAGGGGCTGATTAAAATGAAAAATAAATGATATTGGCAAATATCTTCTTTTAGGCTTTCATATTTATTACTGCATTCCCCTTCGAAAATTTATGTTCTTAATGACAACGTTAGTTTCTCTAAAATATGATGTGAGGAGTTGACGTTCAATAAACATATTTTAATTCTTATTTTTTAGACTTGTGCCTTGGCTTTCCAGTATAGTTCCCTTTCTTTGCATTGAAATTTACTGAAATTTTCAAAAACCTTCTCTATTTATATTGTAATATGTTTGTGATGGACTGAAGCTGTTATACAATATCCATGTTTAAACAAATGTCTGAATGACTCTATTGAATTTGGTGCAGCTTATGGGACTATACAAACATTGTAATGAACTTCCTCTGTGGGCCTAAAACCATGAATAGCTGCTCTGCTACCAATTTTGATTGGCTTCAATACTTCGATGTTGTTATTACTGGCAGGTCATTAGCGTCTTGACACATGACTCTCTCTTTGCAAACAGTGTGAACTATATTTTTTTCTTTCTTTTCCATAAAATAATTGTCACTCAAGCAAATTGAGAAGAAAAAAAAATAGACAATCTAGAAACACATTGATTTTTTTTTTTCCAATTAAAATATTTTAAGTTGGTAGTTAGTGGATAACCATTTGGTAACTGAAGACTAGTCAGTAATTTAAGTGAATGCTCTAAATCAATTTGATGATATTGCATCTCTTAGCAATTTGACATTGACGTAGAATTCATTGGTGATTGACAATCATGCTAAATATTCTCATGGCTAGAGCCTCAATTCTTCTAACTAGTCCATAATATGAACCCCTTCGTGCAGTGCAAAACCAGGGTTTTTCCATGATGAAAATCGTGCTAATCTTTTTGAGGTTGATCCCGAGTCTGGGATGCTTCTTAACACTGATAATGGCACTCCTATGCCTCTGGTTAGTTGAATCTTCACGATCTTTTACAAAATTGGATACCTTTTTCCTGTTCTCCTGCAAGTCTAGTGACCCATTCTACTTATCGTTGATTAACTAGGTAGACACTTCGTTAAGGCTGCCCTTGAATATAGATAAGAGTTGCAGAGTTTTTCAGGTATAGCTGCATCCTACAATTTTGTAAATTTGTAACATTCTAACATTGTTAATTTTGCAGATAGTAGCCCTTGTCATTCTGATATTGGTTTTATCAAACTCTGTTTTCAGGGAGGAAATGTTGGCCATCTGCATAAACTATTGTCCATAGAGTCAAGCTCTCAGGTATTCTAGTCATCTTTTAGTTAGGATGTTTTGTTTTCCCATCCTTTTTAATTATTTTATTTGTTATTCGTACACTATGAAAATAGATGTTGCCTGTTCTTTTGATTTGCCACATGCATACATACAAGTGGTTTATTTTAATCCCAGAAGTATACAAGTGAAAGGAGACCTAAAATTTTTTACGTTTTAAATTTTGGGGGTAAAGTTAAAGATAAATAGTTTATCAAACAAAGTGAATTTATTGAGTAAGGTTAGGTTGATTTCTTGCAAACCATTAACATTTACATTAAATTTCTTAGGTACTTTATATCGGGGATCACATCTATGGGGATATTTTACGCAGTAAAAAAGTCTTAGGTATGTCTTTCATCTCTATTATAGAGTATATCCATTTGTAATACATAACTGCATTGACATTCTCAAATGATGGAAGTTGCAGTAAACCTACTTTGGTGAAACTCATTGTTAATCTGAAATTACTTTTCATGAAAGATACTTCAGGTGCAAAGGACATGTTGCTTGATGGTACCGTGTTTTACTTTCTATCCAACGCAGGGTTTTAGGGAAACTGATCTCAGTTAATCACATCATTTTTGGCCATATGCTTTTTGCTGCCTTCTTTTTATATCTAGCTGGGAACTTAAATATTGTTTTCAAGAAAATAATGGCATTTAGAAATTACTCAGGCTGGCATCCAATGTAATTAATAGCATAGTGCAATTCATTCTTTTCTCCCTAATCCCTGGTAAATCCCAAGTCTACATCTTTTGGCTGTTGTGCAAGGTGTCAATTAAGTTAGAAAGGGATATATGATATAATTGGTCTGGTATTCTTTTCATCTGGTTTGAGATTGGATAATATAAGTATTCTATCCTGTTGCCAAATTATGCCTCCGTTTGGGAAGAATTTATAACCAATTTAAGTTATAAATAGATAGAAATGAGTTGTGGATAAGTAGATAGTGCTTGTTGGTCCATTGAAATGTGTAGGTGAAAATGAAGTTTGACCCATTGATAAATAATTCATAAATTTGCCAAATAGAGGCTAAATCTTTCACCTAAGCATCTTGTGATTTCGTTCAGAGATGTTTTTGTTTGCTTCATCCGATTCAAGCTTGTAACATTTTGTTAATAGGTTGGAGAACTATGCTTGTTGTCCCAGAGCTTGAGAGGGAGGTTGAACTTCTCTGGCGGTTGAGAGATACCCGCAAGGTATAGCCATATAGACACAATTCTCTTTTTCACCTATTGTTAAGGAAAACTATTTTCAGCGAAAAAGTTAAGCTTACTTTAGCATAGCTAGTTTATCTAAGTATTAAACAATGTTCTTATTCAGAGGGATATTATTTGGCCTGCAGACAAATATTTTGAATAATCGATTCCTTATTGTTTCCTGTAAAGTGATCGGACCTGCTTTATTTGGCGTGACGAGTTCAGAAAGTGACTTTATTATTTCCTTTATTAGATTTCACTCTGATCTATGACCCTTAAATTCTGTTCTGGGAGTTTTGCTGTCGATTCTGAAACCATGTTTTCTCTGCAGCAACTCCAGTTACTGAGGAATGAAAGAGATCACATCGAAGATGAGATACATCATCTCAAATGGTGTATCAGGTAACTTTTGTCCCTTTACTGCATAAATTTGTGGTAATGGGCTGTAAATATGCCTTTTGTTTTGTTCGCCATCATTTTGGGTATAAAAACTGGGATCATGGATTCCACGTCAGAAGAAATAAAATTAGTTATTAAATTACTGTCTTCCTTTTATAGTCGATTTTCTGAATTCAATGAAGTGTTTGAGGTCATAAAGTGATCCTCTGCAGCATTTGAATACATTCCTGAGAAAATGTTGCTCATCACACAATGTGTACTCAGATTTGATGGCATGAATGATGACAACGAGGAAAAGCTACTTGCCGAGCTTGACAAACTGAAGGTTGGTATATTTAGCAAACATGTAATTTTTGAAATAATGTATTTATTTGACACAAAGGCATCTTTAGATGTCCCTTTGTTAACATTCCTCCATCGTTCAAACCTTAAATGTGTGATAACAAAAAAGTTACTGGAAGAATTTTGAGTCATGTTAAGGATATCACTCTGAAGATGTATCTTGCTGTTTCTGTATTTCAGGTTTAGTGAGGGGCCAATTGTTTAATGTTACTTCATTTTTTTTTTTTTCATATTTACAGTTTATTTGTGCCTTTTCTGTTGGACTATGTGGAGCCTCTTTTCCCCCTGGCTGCTGTTCGACTTAATATCTACATGTTTTTTAGGTTAACTTAATATTCCTATCATATTCAAATGTAAAGGATTTGGAATGAAGCTGTTTTGTGTAGACAAAACAGAGGTGTGTGTAATTTCTTTCTTCATTATAGTGATGAATCTGGAGCGGCAAGTTGACATGGCTTCCATATTAAGTTTTAACAAGTATAGATTGGTGTGTCTGATTTTTTTCTGTTTATTGCTCTTGGAATACGAATTAAGGTTTGATCTCCTAAAATTTCCGTCCTTTACCCGAAGTTTAACGGGTGAATGACAGTGTGTTCATATGATGCTTAGTCTATTATTTAGTTTAACTGAATGATAGTTTGAATGGACATAAGTTATGTATAGCCTATTTAGCAGCCGAGGATTCTGAAATTACGATATCCTTGAATCAAATATTTAATTTTTTCATATTTTTTTTACTTAACGCCTCAAAACTCACAGTCTCAGAGCGAACAAGTGCGGCTCAAACATCAACAAGCTCAACGAGAATGTCATCGAATGGTAAGAGATGGCGTGCAATAATTCTTCCTCTACCATTAAAGCATGAGACTAATGCTCTTAAAGAAAATTATTCACTTAAAACATTTAATTGAGTCAGTGATCTTAGTGCATGTTTGGTATGTAATATAATAACCGCACTAGAATGTACAATTTTTTTCATTTTTAATATTGTTGAATGCCACCTAACCAAACATGAAAATATGTTTAGCAATATCTATTGTACTTCAAGTGCTAATATGTCTCTTATCAAATACTTTTCAGTTCCACAAGGTGTGGGGACAATTGATGAAGACTGGCTATCAAAATTCGCGCTTCGCGCATCAGGTTGGATCAAAGAGCACTAGTAATGAGAATTGTATTCTTGTATTCTTACATTAAATGAATTTCCTTTTGTATTTTGTAGGTTGAGAGATTCGCTTGCCTTTATACCAGCCAAGTTACGAATCTGAGCCTGTACTCACCCGACAAATACTATAGACCGGGCGATGATTTCATGCCACATGAAATCGATATCCTGGCTTTATAGAACAAAACATTCTTCTCTCAAACTTTGTGATATATGACATTTTGAGGAAGCATAGTTTATTGTTTCTTTTCTAGAAATATAAAAGGATGTATTAAGTTCTGAAACATGTTAGTAGTATCTGTAAACTATTGGAAATGAGAAGACTATAATGCATCCTGCATTTTACTGGTGATTTGTTATGGCCTGGAGTAATCATTATGATTTGGCTATCTTGTACTTTGTTAGAAGCTCGGATTTTCGAGTCCAGCATAGGTTTGCGTGTAACATAGAGTTGAATCAAATCAAACTTACTCGATGTTTGTACATGAAAAGGTCTCAATAGCATACAATATTTTCTTTCTAAGGCGACACTATTGACATTTTCTTCCGGTCGCCTCTTCTTAACAAATTCAAAGACCTTTATCTATTTTTTGATGCGCCAACACATTACACATGAAATCTTTCAAAAGGGCAATAATATTTTCATTTTTCGTCTATCGCCTCCTCTTAACAAATTATTTTTACTTGCTTTTTAACTTTTGTTTCGTCGATAAGTTCGCCCGCTCGGTTAAGGAAAAATGTTCTTCTCCTGCACCCACTACTCCACTGAAAAGAATGTCCAAGAGTTTATTTACAATAACACACGAATCATGGTCGACACAAAATTTCACGAGGTATTTGAACTGTTTAAAAGGGAAACGGTTTGAGTTGGGATCCAAGTGCCCCAACGTAGACTTCAAATTATTTATCAGAAGAAGCCATCCCATTTCATGGATGAAATCCATAGCTTGATTGTGTGCTTCTAATTTTTCAGTGCCTCGGAGGAACGAGACAACCAATTCTATCTTACTCACAAGCGTACAGATCTCAGTGCAAACATCGTTCTCAACAACTATGAATGGAAAGAAGCTGCTGAGACCATGATCTTCACCTTGAATAATTTCAGATAGAATACCAAGGTTAGCAAGCAAGTAAATTTCAATGGCGACATATAAGTGATGGTGCACAAACTAATGCATGAAGTAAATATGAAAAACGACATACACACTAAAAAAATCATAACATTGATGAAGCCTCTCTCAGTAACTGTAGAAGTAGAACAGGCAAAGTTCGGTCACTGAACAATCCCTCAACGCCATCAACATGTTCTAGCGACTCGTTATTAGATTCTTGATAACTACCTTCTAGTGAACATAGTGTTAGGAATATTTTCC
>CAIGRH010120906.1:0-14112 GCA_903798295.1 Fraxinus nigra | reverse complement strand
TAAGAGGAAACAAACATGAATCAGGGCACAAAATATCTCCTACACTGTACACAACATGATAAATATTGCAGTTTCAAGCAGCGCCCGCCTTCCAGTGCATAAAATGAAAAGGATAATTCCCAAAAATAGTCTGCTTAAATTGAGATAGATTTAAATTGGTCGAGGAGTCAATTGATCATAATACAATCATCAGCATTCAACCATTAAAAGGTATTCAGAATTCAGAGAAGCCTGTTTCAAAATAAATGTGAATTCTAATTTCTGATTCACAATGAGAGAGCCAATAAAAAAATTCCATAACTTAATTGCTAATATACTCCTCAATAAATTGGCTAACGCAACAGTAACTGCTTCGCATTTAAGACACTAAACAATTATATGAATTATATAGAGCAGAATCAGATACAAATTTTAAAGAACTCACAGCAAACGTGATGAAAGAGCAAGACTGCTTACCACGATCCCACCAGCAACATCAAATGATTTCTCTTCCAAAAGGCCTCTTTGTACCACAAAAAAGTGTCCTTAACCGCCACTGCTAGATTTTTCGCCGCATCTTTTACCAAATTTTTGGAACCCATTTCATTCTTTAAAGAAAAGTATCTGAACCCAGTAAAATTTATGTTCGGCAAAAATTCGGCATTTGGGTACAGTTCGTCGAAAATTCTCGCAACACTGGGCGATGATGAGAAATGGAGTCTCGCAGAAATTATTGGCCACGTACGAAACGTGGGAATTCGGACGATGCTTGGGTTGTTTGGCGAGGGTTTTAATGAAGTGAGATGGAAATACCTTAAAATTATTCTTGATGACGAGGGTATTGACATTTTCTTCTTTCCTTCTGGGGTTTTGTATAGATGGATATGGATTTAGATTCACGAAATCACAAACTCGAAGTACAATTGATTGCCTCGTTCGAAGAAAATCAATCAACCCGTTTCTTCAAGATGCCTATGTGACTACTATATAGAGTGGCAAGCGAGTTGGGTGACTCATTGCTCAGGGGTGACCCGTCACTCAGTTGTAAGTCACTATTAGACTATTACTCAAAAAATTGAATAATATTATTCATAATTAGGAGTTTAGGACTACGACTAACGTGATACTTGTCCTACATGACAGACAGATTATTATTTGATATATGAGATAATAAAAAAATTATCACATTAATTCGTTGAATAACAAATTGCATATGTACGTCATGCAGAATGACTACCGATCACCATAAATAAAATTATTATAAAAGAATACAAATAGAATAAAGATAAAATAAATATTTAGAAAATATAATTGTAAATATGAGAAATAGAAGGAATCAACATAATTAGCACAAAACATCCTTATCGTTGGCACTTGTTGTGCAAATAGTTGACATCGTTTCAATTTTGATATTTGCACCATCATTTCAGCTGTTTTCATACGTAGTTAGTCCTTTCCATCTCATTCCATCAATTTCTACCGTCAAATGTGGGTAATTGATGCAAAATGTTAATATCGTTTGCCTTTATTGTGCAAATCATCCCACGTCATTCCAATTTGACATTTAGGCTATCAGATCGATCTTTTTTGCACAAAAATGTCCTTACTTTCTATTTTCTACATTAAATGCATTATAAAATAACTAATTTACCATCAACTTAAAATAAACAAATAGAAAAAAAGAATTACAGTCAAACTCCTAAAACTTTCAAATAGTGCAAACGAGACACACAAAATAATTTTAAATTAACAAAAAAATCATCTTAAAAAAAATTATTTTCCTCTTTGTTGGGTTTTGATTACAACAATTTGGAGTGGGCGTTTGGATTGAGATCTTAAATAAACCCTATAGCGAAAAAAGAAATCATATCTTTATGCATCATTCTGTGAGACAAAAAAAAAATGAACAAAATCAAAACAAAATTTAAAATCTATTTGATAGAGATTAAAATCAAATTAAAATTGAAAAATTAATCGTTATTGTTGACTTTTATTAGACAAGTGGACCCAATAACGACCATATTTTCAATTTTAATTATTATCAAACGGGCACTTATAAACTAATGTAGTGGGTATATGCTCGTGAGCGCGTGTCATCCAAGAAGATAGAAATAAAAAAAGTTAAATCCCTAAAAAAATTCTTGTAATTTCACTAAAAAGTAAAAATAAAATTGTAACATGAAGTGATGAAACTTTTAATTATAGAAAAATAGCAAAATCTCTTGATGGTGCTGCAGTGGAATATGTAGAATGGATGGTTATGGTGGCGGCTAGTGGCAAGGTGCGGAATGGAAGGGAAAGGGGAAAGAAGCATAATTTTGCTTCCTTTTTCTTTATTTATTATTTTTTTCTTTCTTTTTTTAATACTTTTAGTTATATTTTTAATTATTTTGGTGGTGGTGGTGGAGGGTGGTGCGGGGTAAATTAGAATATTTTTCTTTTGTGAGTATGTTTAAAATTGTTTTATGTGACATCATTTGTACTTTGTAACAAATTCGGAATTCTAACTGCAATTTTGTATTTCTTTTCCAAAATTGAAATGAAGCGGGGGATTTGTGCAACGAAGGAAAACAATAAGAGCCGGTTTGGTAGGGATTAAAATTGAAAACTTATTGTTGACTTTTATTAGACGAGTGAGACCCAACAACGATCATATTTTCAATTTTAATCCGATTAGTAGCCCTACCAAACAGGCTTTAAGAATGTTTTGCACCAATACCATCCTAACCTCATTTCATTTTTATTTTTTTTCACTTTTTTTTGGTGATTTCCCAACTCATTTTTACACAAGGCTTTTTAATCGGAAAGCTTTATCGGGGATGAACGAGTTATGATCATCATTTTACTACTCTCCAATTGCAATTATTAGCCTACGAATATTGACTTTCTATAAAAATTAAGCTATACTAATATTTTTTAAGTAATTATTTATCTCAATAATATATCAAAACTTTCTTTATAATTCTTCTTAATTGTGTAAACCGATTTAATTTTAATTTTAAGAGGCTGTTTGGTGGGGATTAAAATTAAATTCTTATTGAATTGTGACGAATTTTTTTGAAACGTGGTTGAAAAAAATCAAAAGATATGAGTCTCATAAAAGATGTGGTTAATATTGACTTTGATTTAAATTAAAATTAAATTTTAATTCGGCTCAAACAGTCACTAAGTGTGTTTGAGCTACGTTATTTTGGAAGAATGTATTTTAAAATAGTAAATTGATAGAATATGTGTGTTAGAAAAAAATGAAAAATTATTGATGTGATAAAAAAATATTATTTTATTAAAAAAATATGTAATTGAAAATGAGGAAGAAAAATGGAATTGAAAATTTTAATTTATATCAAAATATTAATAGTCGTCGCTCATTCAATTCTTTCATCCTCGCTCATCTGACTTTTCTCTTGTTATCTCCTTCCTCTTTTTTGAACTTTTCTTTGCCAGAAGCGGAAAAGTTTGTATAAAGAAAAGAATTTTCACACTCATAGCATTAAAATTTTGCGGATTTTTCTTTCTGTTAACCTTAGATTTTTTGTGGGTTTTCCGAAAAAGTGAAAATTATGGAGTCTGCAGCAAGTTCTGATACTTCGAATTCTGATTCATGGCCTTATTCATCAAGCAATCGAGAAAATTCCAGAATCCCCTTTTCTCCCCTTCGGTTCTTCAATTCACCTGTTTCATCTCTACTCGAATACTCCGGGATCCTCCGGGTTCGACCAGATTTCCACTCCGATGCCCAGCCCCTTATGTCCGAAGCCACCAACAATTCTGTTACAGTCAATGAGAATAGACTGAATAGTACTAGTAATAGTAATGACAACAATGGGGAGGTTGCTATTCGGATAATCGGGGCAGGGGAACAGGATAGAATTAGAGGACAAGGTAATCAAACTGGCTCGGGTTTGGGTTCGGAGGAGCCTACCGAGGATTTTGTTGATGATAATGGGAATGGTAGCAGCAGCAGTAGTAATGATACCAACAGGGAAACGTCATCTTCTCAAAGATATGATATACAGCAGGTGGCGAGGTGGATCGAGCAGATTCTTCCCTTCGCTTTGCTTTTATTGATGATTTTCATCCGCCAGCACTTGCAAGGTAATTTTCGGAGTATTGGGGTTTACTTTTGATTATTGTGATATTTTGACTTTGTTTGTGTTTATCATAGTAGATGTTCTCAATATGCATCAAACTGATTCTGGCGAACTGTATGTATATCATATTGCCGTTGAGGATGATGCCGATCATGTTTTGAACTTGATCACGAGTCTTATCGGAAAATTGTATAGGATCCATATTATAATGATTTTATCATGGTTCTAGTCTAATCTGAGTTGGAGTTCTGGTTGGATTCAATCTAGGGTAGGTAAAATTGATTTACATTCAATTATGCTTTTGCATTCGTGCAAGTAAATGTTTTTCATTGTATTATGAGGTATCTTATTGATCATCATGTTCAGGTGCCAGATTTTACTTTTCGTTTTTTTAATTTTCAGGAGGTTGTATTCGTTTCCCTTCAATTTAACTTAATTTTAAACTTATGTTTATAATTGAATAGGGTAGAGGTAGTTAAAGATATTGATCCTTCTCTGTGAAACTCAAATAAGAGCATGCTTGGGAAGTGCTTATAATGATTTAATTTATAAATAGATAGAAATGTGTGATGGATAGGATACTAGTTATGGGTCCCTCAAAACCTGGGGATAAAAATGACTTAAAATGTTCATAAATAGTTTATAAACATGAGCCAAACATAGGCTAAGTAATTTCAGTGCCATATCTATTATGCTCCAACAATATGAAATTTCAGAGCAGATTTGATGTGGTGCTGTTAGGTACTTTTCCTGGAAGCGACTAAGGATAGGTGATTTGATGGTACAAATCTTGTAATTTTTAAGTGAGAAGATAAACCAATGAAAAGTAGCAACCTTTTCAACCATAACTGGTTGGTTGTAAGAAGGCTTTACCTTGTAACATCTTTCATGTGCATTGGTTTTAGCTGGTAAACTTCAGCATTTACTGCAAGAAGTTGCAAATAATGATGTTGGATGAGGTTGTAGTATAGGCTGACTACCAAGTTACCAGCACTAAGTTTTCTCAATTCTTTGCAAGAATATAAAATTAAAGGACAGCTGATGGAAGGAAATAACTTATCACATTACTGCTGGATAACAATTAGAAGAAATATTTATTTTTAAGATATCGCTATGATTTTATATGTGTAAATTCTAAGAGGTTATTAACTGTATGTTTGGCAATGCTTAAATTATAAATTAAGATGGTCAAACATACTTATTATCTACACATTTCATATGATCCACGACTATCAACCACTTATTATTCACACATTTTATAGGACCTACAAGTTATAATCACTTAAAAGCACTCGTGAGCATGCTCTAAAATGCATTGAAGACTTGCCTAAGTTTTTGGGAGTTGGAAAATGTTCATTGCTCTTGTTTCAATGCTACTGAGAACTTTGTTGAGATTTGTTGTTGATAAGGCCATAGTGTAGATTTGGGTATATATAGTCTCATTGCTTGTTATTCTCTTCTTCGAAATTGAATGCTATAGTGATTGAGTAAAATTTATTCAATGCTTTTAATCTTTTCACAATATCCCAAATTTATTGTTGCAATGCTACAGAGGAATTTGTTGAAATTCGTTGTCGGTAAAGCCTCAGTAGTGTAGATATGGATATGAACTGATTTAGTCTCATTGCTTGTTATTCTCTTCTTTGAAATTGTATGGTATAGTGATTGAGTAAAGTTTATTCAATGCCTTTTGATCTTTCCACAATAGCTCAACTTTATAATCTCCTAAAAAGTCTCGTTTTGATGCAATTTTTAAAGCATGGTTGACTTCTGGCCTAACATGATCACCGTAAACCACTGTTCTCTTGGTTCTCTTTGAAACTTTATTTTTCGAGGAAATTAAGCAGCATATAAGATGCAGCAACCATAAAATCATATTTTTCCTTTCTGAGACCTGTGGCTATCCCTTTATATCTTGTTTTCCTGGATTAGTTATTGCATATTGCTTGGTTTAATGTGGAATGAATTGTTATAATGTTTGGATATCATCAAAGCTGTCTTTTTAATTTCCCACTGAACTCACACCTTCTTATTCTTTGTTGTATCTCAACCGTTCTTCTATAACTAATGAAAGTTTTTGGTAAAACTACTTCAGTGATGTGGAAACTGTATGAAAGAAACAAACTTTTTACTTGTTTATCATAACTTGTGCAGCCTAATTGCTTTGCTATTCACATTCCATATCTTGATGTTATTAATGTTTTAGATAGCATTAAACGTCATCATTCTTGATTGCCTTTGTGCAGAGAATAATGAAGAGATAACACATGCATAATCTTCCGTGTCTATGAAATTAACTAGTCCTTTTTTTCTTTAATGGGTATTCTCTTGTTTTGACTGTCCTTCAAAACTAGATTTTGGTACTTATTCAAATTATAGTTTTCTATTTGATGATTTAGGAGATTTGATAATATGTACCGTAATACTACTTTAATTTATAAATTCACATTTCTTTCTCTGTGTCCCTCGACTTTTCTAAATATGGGTCTTCAGGATTCTTTATTACAATTTGGATCACTGCTGGCTTGTTCAAGTCTAATGACATTCTTCGGAAGCAGACAGCTCTAAAGGTATGATGTGTGTTCTGTATGCTGAGTAGTTTGTAGCATATTCATGTTAATTGTTTAAAGTTTAAGCCATACCCCTTTCAGTAGATGGAATAAAGATGACTATAGGAATACTTAAAGAACAACTAAACAATGACTTTTGCAGGGAGAGAGAAAGATTTCTGTCCTTGTTGGTTATTCATTTGTCTTCATACTTCATGTATCTGGAATCTACTGGTGGTGTCGGAATGATGATATTTTCTACCCTCTAATCATGATTCCTCCAAAGGTTATCCCACCATTCTGGAATGCAATTTTTATCATCTTGGTAAATGGTATGAATTCGTTGAGCTCTTTATTATTTTGGCAATAACTTCATTTCATCTATATGATATATACACAGTGAACAAGTAATTGATCATTTGAAACCTGTTTTCTGTTCATGCTGAATAAGCATTGGTAGTTAAATACGAGATGGAAATCTAGTGCCTCTGAATAGTATAATTCAAACTTTGGTTATACTTGAGAGGCCAAGTTACATTTTATAGATCATTGCATGGCTATAACTTCCCCCTCGTACTAAATTGCAAAGGGCATATTCTCTGTTCTGAAATTTTAAAATCCGCGTAACTTGTTTTCTGACATTTATTATAGTTTATATTTTGAGCATATGCAATTTTATTATACTTTTATGGTTTTTCTGGAAGGCAAAGGGTAACTGGAGTGGGAATCCTACTTTACTTAGTTGTGTCCTTTAAATTTTTTCTGAAATTGTTTGTTTCAGATACAATGGTGCGGCAGGCTGCAATGGTCTTGAAGTTGGTTCTGCTAATGTATTATAGGAATGGCAGGGGCCATAATTTCCGCAGACAGGTAATATGGTTTCTAGAGTATATAATAAAGTTGTTGTTAGTTCAGCAGGGTACCATGTAATTCCATAGAATTCTGATTTATGATTTGCATTCAGGGTCAAATGTTGACTCTAGTTGAGTACACGCTGCTTCTATACCGAGCACTGTTACCTGCCCCTGTATGGTATAAATTCTTCTTGAACAAAGAAAATGGAAGTCTCTTCTCATCATTGACAACGGGGTTGTATTTAACTTTCAAGCTTACATCAATTGTTGAAAAGGTATTTCTTGCGTTCACTTGCTTGTTTATTATGAAAAATCTGGAACACGCCATGTTTAAAGATATTTGTTTATCTTCTTCCACCCTGCTGTCAGGTCCAATCCTTCGTTGCTGCCTCAAAGGCATTATCGAGAAAGGAAGTTCATTATGGGTCTTATGCGACATCGGAAGAGGTATAATGTTTCTTTTACTTTTTTTTTTTAATAACCGTGAATGTCCGGGCCAACTTGCACGCACCTCGATTAATTCCACGGGGCCCTGAAGTTTACAGTCGGATATTCACCTCAGTGGCCATAAGGGGACTCGAACTGGTGATCATTGAGAAGCAAATCCAAGACCTAAACAATTGAGTAACCCCTCAGGGTTAATGTTTCTTTTATTTTTAAATTTTGTGGAACTAGTTTTGGTCCATATGGAAGATACTGGTGTGAAAGCGGGCAAACATATGCCTTAATGCCGACTTCACAAGACAATTAGTGATGTCTATGTGATGCAGGAGCGTACTAATTTGACAATGAACAAGCAATGGAACAAGAAAGAAAAGGGGTCCAATAAGAGAAGAATTGAGGGCAAAGAAGAAATCATATATTAAAGGGTTGAATATTACAATGAGCCCTCTATTTATATCGAAACTAATCTAAAATTAAAAGAAAAACGATCATAATATGAATCGAACTCTTATTTTAATCCCCTGTTTGAGTCACATTAAATTTTTCATTTTCATTCTTCTACTCATTTTCAATCACACATTCTCCAATAAAATAATATTTTCCATCAAATCATTAATTCTTCCTTCTTTTTCAATCATACATTCTTCATCAATCTACTTTTCAACCATACATTCTCCAATAATCTACTATTCCAAAATGCATTCTTTCAAAATAATGTGGCTCAAACACAGCCTAAAATCCTATCTAACTACTAATTCTATTCTATCTTTATCTCCGTCACTTTGGTTTTAGAAATAATTTTATCAGTATGGAGCCTGCTGGTGTCAAAGTGGACATAAGTAAGCCTTAATATTCCTATTGTATCTTCCAATCAGGAAGATATTTAGCAAATCCTACTTTCCTTTGCGCTAACCTTTTGAGTTCACCTTGTTTGCTTCATTTTGTAATATCGTAGTTGTTCTCTAATGAATGAGGATTACAAGGTTATTCAAGGCAACAATGTCAACTTAGAATTTTGATCAGAGAGTCCATATTCAATTGTCATTTTCTATGCCAAGTTTCCAACTAATATTTTTGAATTTCTGTGACTCCATAATGACTTCCCAGCATAAGAATGTATTTTTTGGTCGTTAATTGTTTATCTTGTTAGCATTTTCAATTGTTAATGTCTTCTTGTAACAATACATTGGTTTTAGTAAGTAAATTGTCGTTCACCTCGCACATGTAAAGACACGGTTACATCCCATGCCACCTAAATCTCAGGAGGCTGGAATACCTGCCATTTTAGATCCCAAATAGGCTGCAAAATATGCAAGTTTTACTCCAAGCCAGAAATACAATGAATATCCCAATTCATTTCCTATGTTCTTGATTTTTTGGATTTTCTCTTGACAGCTATCTCAGCATGCTTGGCCACGTTTTGTTACTGTCATTTGCTATGTCCCTGCTGTCAAAGTTCATGGTCAAATCCATAGTTTTCTTGTTTTTTTTTGTTTTGAGTTGGCTGAGCATGAAGGAAATAAGAGCATATGTCCTCAAGAAGTGACATGCACCTCTCTGCTCGTAGTCGTCATGTCCTGGTTCATTTATTATGTTGAGGATTTTTATGATGCATACATCATCAGGAAACAGGAAAAGCATTTGGTAAACTAATCTATAAATTACTGAACACAGGTGAATGTTGCAGGAGATCTGTGCGCTATATGCCAGGAGAAGATGCATGCCCCTATCTTGTTGCGCTGTAAACATATCTTCTGTGAAGACTGTGTTTCAGAATGGTTAGTTTTATGCACTTCGTGATTACATGTAATCTCATGGAAAAATAATTATTATGTATGATTTTGGTTGTACTTTTAATTTTTGTCCTTATTTATAATGCCTATTTGCATTTCATTAAATAGTAGAGTCAAGGGAGACATGAATCGTTAAATCATTGTTATCTCTTGGCTGTTACGAGGCAAGGTAGCAACCCCATGTCCCTATCCTAAATCCACTTTCCAAGGCATTCCCACCCATCTTATCTTTATCATCAGCTATCTTTACCACCAACTGGAGGAGGTTGATCTCTCTCTCTCTCTCTCTCTCTCTCATGGAATTGAATTACAAGATCTCTTAAAGCTCATTTTTGCGGGGTGTCACCTGTTGTAACCTCAAGAATGCAGTCATTTTGAAAGCACTCATGGGTTAGAGTGGCAATATCTAACCAAATGGATGATGAAGAAAGAAAGATTTCTGTATGTGCCTACAATAAAGATTAGCTGGGGTTGGGAGCATAATTTGCTTAGCTTGACCTTGCTGAAATTATGATTTAGGAATTTGGAGAATAGTTGAAATTTTTTTAGAGAACCGTCATATTTGCCATAAGGAACGCCAAAATTTTGGGACTACAATGAATAAAACAAAATTGAGATATCCCTTCATGTCATGAAAACACAAGATAAATGTAAATCTTAAGCTAATGTATCTTAACTTTATATAAGATAATGGAGAAATACGGTAATCTCTCTTTGAAAGCTGAAATAGCTATCTAGATGATAACATTTGGTTTAACTGTTTGAACATACTTCAAATCCTGATAAAATTGTGATTTTGTAGAAAAATATTTTTTTTTTTCCCTGTGGTTGGGAGTGCAACTCTGCTTGTAGAGTCAAATATTTGGTGTAGTTCGGCAAATAAATTTGGCAGCTTTCTTAATATGGATGAGTATATATTCTCTCTTTTATATAGTTGCTCCAATTTTACGGTGTGAGTACTCATTGGGAGTCAGTAAAATTCCAATTAGTCTGCTCCCAAACTGGAAATTCCATCTCAGTCTGCTTAAGAAATAAATTTTGGTGTTATTACATCAAGAACTGATTGGTTTGGTCTCCCTCTGGGAGAACTAGGCTGGCTGTCCATTTTTGTTTTCTTACAGCCCGTTTAACAGGGCTTTTAAAAGCAAAAAACTGTTTGTAAGGCTAAGAAGCTATTTTTATTTATGTTTTGATAAATTTCTGGAAGTGCTTATTCTAGTAGAAGTGTTTTCAGAGGAATTTGACTTGGATAGCTTCCTCTTTTCTACAAAAAAAAAAAGGATGCCATTATTTGGGAAAAACAATATTTTGTATAGTAATATTAGGAGACTATGGTTAAAAAGTAGAAAAAAAAAAATGGATTTACATACGGAATATTTTATTACGTGAATATGTGGTTGAAAATGAGTATATAGAAAAAAGATTTTTCAAATAATGGTTGTCAAACATGGGTTTAATATTTTTAGCTTTTTGAAAAACGTAGAGTTTTGATTGGTAAATACATCTAATTACAGTGCAATAAGTCTATAACATTGCTCTTCCCCATTTTTGTCAATTGCACTTCTCAATTTCTTCTTCAGTTACGTTATGCATATAATTATATATTTAATGCAGATTAATTGACATTTAAAGAAAGTTGCATGTTCATCCCTTTACATTATCTTTTACAATATTCTGCAAATATGTTAATAGGAAGTCTATAGATCATTTTACATTTTTCTAATCAGTTGGCATCACAATTTTTTTATTTTTTTCAGGTTTGAAAGGGAAAGAACTTGCCCTTTGTGCAGGGCTCTTGTTAGACCTGCTGATCTTCGATCATTTGGGGACGGGTCAACCAGTCTTTTCTTCCAATTATTCTAATACTCTCGTTCTGTTACAGAGAAACTTTTATCCCTGATTTCTTCTTGACCAGCTTTGCAAGAATCTAAGCATTTCTCCTGAGGAGTTGCTTTGTAAGATTGCAGCATTATTGGATCTCCCTCGGGAAGATTTCTACAAGGGAGCTACACAAATTGGAAGTGGATTGGCATAATATTTATATTAGAGTAATGTTATTCATCCACACTGGGGTTACAAACACAGTATAGGTGGCGTTAATGTGGAATTAAATGATATGTGAAATTAAATAAGTCATTTAATTTCACATTTCATTTAACCTATCATTTATAGCCACCTAAACTGTGTTTATAACCCCACCGGGAATGAATAACATTACTCTTTATATTATGTATCTACAAATAGGTTTAGTGTAACTGTGGTGACTTGACTTGAGAAATCTTGATACACGAGAGGTTCTCTTGATTCCGTCTCAGTACATATGTTGTTTTTTGGTTTTCGAAATAATGATAAATTCTTTTTCTAAGGTGGTGTTTTCCTAGCATTAAGTGTTGTTAACAAACAATTAGCACCAATATTTCCAACAGCTTCATCTAATATGTGAGTTGCAGGGAAACAATAGTTTGAAGAATCTGTCAGCAAAATTAAAGAAAATATATGAGATCTATTCTTTATATACTTGATGATTCTTTGATGAATTTGGTTGTCATGAACTTATATAGGTAAGCATGACATGTGGTCGATTTCTTTGTAGCAGGAACACCCTGAAATTAATTCATCAATCTTTGGTCCGATGAAAAGGAGACATGCAGTAGTATCTTAACCATAGATGTCATTCTCTAGTAATCCTTCGGAGAGGTCGATCTCATGAATTCAAATCTTTGTATATGAAATTGTGTTAGAAATGTAGGGTCGGGATTCTCCCAAAACCTAGCTCAGTTAATAAATGTTGAATGGGAGTTTCTCAAATGGACCTTTTCATTTCAAAGAGTGCCTTGCGTATAATAGAGATCTTACTTAAATTCAAAGAGTGAACTTTGTGACACGTTACTACAAACTTTTTTAAATCTTTATTTTGCTCTAAACAATTTTTAAGTGACGGAGCATTGAAACATGCGTCTTATATCCTTATTAAATGCAATAATCATAAAATACAAATATGAACTGAATTTGACTCTCCAAATGTGAGGGCATGTTTGATACTCTTAATTTTCCTTAGAACTAGGAATTCTTTTTCCAATTTTCTAGTTTTTGTCTTGTTTGATAGTAGAAGGTTTTCATGAAATTTGTTTTTCTCACTTTCTCTGACACGTGCACATTTTCCTTGATTTTGTTGAAATTGTTTTCCCACCTTTTAGGTGGGTTTTCATTTTCCAGGTTTTTTTTATTTTTTTTATTTATTTATTTATTTTTTTTTGGCTATTGGGAAAAATTCTAGACTCAATGGTAAAAAAAAAATTATCACTTTTATCGACAATTCATGCAAAACAAAATCAAACGAATGGTATTCTGTATGATAATCTTTTTAATTTTTGACAAGTGAAACAAATTCTAAACACAATGGTAATATAAACTATCATTTTAATGAACAGTTTTTATGAAAAATAAAGTCAAACGTACACTAAACTTTCAACATTTTTCAGGTGGAAAATTATAATAATAAAACACAATTAATTACAATTATCAATAAAACAATTCCTAGACAATTCAATTCTTTAGAATTCAATTTCTTTCCACCCATTTTCCACATTTACAATCAAACGGACCCTAAGAGTCAAAATTACTATCTATTTTAAAAAGTTAAATTAAAGAGTCTCTCAAAACTTAATTTTAAGGATTGACTATTTAAAATATAATGTATTTTATGCCTATAAACTGTTTATTATCATTTATGTCACGTTTTTCCTACAAATTTTGAGAAATTCACAAGTATTATATATTTATCTATCATTCATTCATTTTTATATATCTATAATTTAAATCGTTTATCACACTTTCTAAACGTGCTCTTAAAAAGTTCTTTAAAGATGTTCTTTAATTTAAAGAGTTGCTACGAAAGTGAGAAGTCAGCTCTGCCCATTTGGAGGTGCATCAAACATTATTTAAAAGAGGTTTAAATTGATAGGAGGGTTGCGGCGGCCACTAGTAGTAGGAGTGAACAAATAAATGACAAAACGTCAAATTGAATTGAGACAATAAATTTAAGTAGTTGGTTTAGGTATCAACAGTTTTGAAAGAGAATCAAAATGTTTGAAAATAGTTGAGATTGTTTGAAATCAAATCAAACTGCTCATACTTTTTTTTAAAAGATTAATTATTTTACTCAAGATGTAATTTTTTATTAATTCAAATTATACCATAACAAATTTACTTGCTAATCGGTTTCTATTGATTCTTTAAGAGAATAATTAGGCATTTATGATTATATTTTTCTTATCTAAATAATGAAATTGCAAGTTTAAATTTTATATATAATCGAAGTTGTATTAATTTATTGGTTTAACCTTTTATTGATATTAGTCTATTGCCCATGCAATGCACGAGCAATGTTATTTCGAAGGTA
>CAIGRH010120854.1:0-13745 GCA_903798295.1 Fraxinus nigra | reverse complement strand
GCAGATCTTCTGGGGTCGTGCCTTTTGACATTGATTCAAAAGAAAATCAAGCAAAATAGACAGGTTAAAATACACAACATGCTTCTTATAAAAATTGCAACTAAAGCAAAGATAAATAGTCACAACCTCTGCCAAAAGAAGATCCATAATTGTCTGCCCATATTGTTCAACCACAGCCTTGCATTCCTGGCTGACGACTCCTGTAGCTCCAATAGCGTGGTTAATCATGGTGACAATAGTCTACAAAATACAAGAGATAAATAGATAAGTATTAGCCGAGCATATAATGGCACACCAACTTGTTATCCCTTCACACACATTATATTATTCCCACAAACGTACCGTGGGACCTGCTAAGAGAGAAGTTCCAGAGTCTGCAATTGCTGAACATCCGCCACCACAGTAACCTAAAAACACAGTCAAAATCTATATTTAGGGGGACTGAGGGAGTAAGAATTATCCAATTAGAATGCCAAAAAAGCTTTTCATGTGACAATTATGTAAATTGTTTACAACAGTACAATTTGAAGGCCTCAAAAGAGTGCATACCAGTCGGTTTATCATCGATGAGGACATCACCCATATCAAACTGAGAATATAATAATCAGAGCTAGTTAATGACAGGAAACAATCAAACGTCCATTTCACGCATAAAACAAAATTTAAACCAACCAACCTGCCAGTANTAAGAATTATCCAATTAGAATGACAAAAAAGCTTTTCATGTGACAATTATGTAAATTGTTTACAACAGTACAATTTGAAGGCCTCAAAAGAGTGCATACCAGTCGGTTTATCATCGATGAGGACATCACCCATATCAAACTGAGAATATAATAATAATCAGAGCTAGTTAATGACAGGAAACAATCAAACATCCATTTCACGCATAAAACAAAATTTAAACCAACCAACCTGCCAGTACCCTTTCCGAGTCACAGGAACATATGTATGTTTGCCTTTGTAATGATTTGGATCAACTCCACCAAAGATTATTTCTCCTCCCTCTTCTTCCTCCACATTTCGATTGAGCCAAAATGAAAACACAGGCTCCTTAATAAGACCTTGTTTGACCATGTTGTACCTTAACACAAGCAAGAAGATACGCAGAATTTGGCTTTAAATAAATTGCAATAGAAAAATGATGTCCACAATGTTTCGAGTCAGAGAGCACATGAAATCCGCACTTGCACAAGGAATTCAAATATAGTGGACAATTAAAACACAATCCCCAAAATAATCTGAAAGAAAAAACAATAGTTGAACTTATACCACACTGGAGTAGCATTTCCAACTGAGATCTCTTGGAATCCAAGTCCCAATATGCCATCAAACTTGGCAACCAAAAATGTAACGCTAGGCTCTCTTGTTGCCTCAATAAATTCCTGAGAAGTCAACAATGTGCATTAGCCCATTTCACCTATCGACTCATACCTCACATTAACCAACAGAAAAGGTCATAAACCTGATTCTTGACGACAAGGTCACCAACTTTGACGTTATCCTGGCTGAAGAATCCAGAAATAGCTCCAGTACCATAGTGAATAGCAGCAGATTTCCCTGTATGAGCATATAGCCCAGAGAAAGGTTATAATACTGAGGAGTTATCTAAACCAATGAAATCAGTTTAAACACGATGGTGAATAGCACTATATACTCGTATGCCAGTAAACAAAAAGAGCATCATATGAGAACACATGCTGGGCCCATCAGTAATATATCACGCAGCAAACAACTCCACTCTCTAATCTCATCTCAGGAAAATTAATGGTATGTATAGATTCAAAAACCTCAAACATAAATATATTAACATATTATATAACTTTCATTTCATGAAGCTAGAAATAATGAGACTTCAAAACTCGGCAAACGGAAAACAGAACAACTACATGTATAAAAGTGAAAAAAATAACAAAACGAACCATTCTTTTTATAAGTACTTGATTTGCTTGACTTGTATTTGGAATGGAAGAAACAGGGAACCTGCACCAAGATGCATGTTTTAAAATTTCATAGTCCCGTCAAATTGAAAAACATGAAATAGGTCGATTCAATTTAGTTTGAAAGAGAGCACATATCTCAACAGTCAACTCACAGAGAAATAGCACTTCGAAGATGGCACCCACAAATTAGAGCTGCCCGTGTCAAAGATCACAGTGAATTTCTGATGGGGAGTGCCAACACCAATCTCCCCAAAGTACTGAGCGTCCATGTAGTTCTTTAATGCTACAATGTCAGCATCTGCAGAATCCCCAAGTTTACCTCCGAGATTATACTTCCTGATTGAAGCTCTCAGGGCCTCTCCTTCTTTGGACTCAAGCCGTGCAGCAAGCCGGTTGTTTTGATCAAACTTCATCTTTTTTAGCCCAATTCTCACCAACCCATCATTTGAAGCAGAAAAGGCAAGAGAAAAAAGCATGGATGAAAGAACCAGAGTGACAGCAACAGCTCTCAATTTGATTCCCATTTTGACCTATAATTTCATATCAACATTGAAGTATGTAAGTTGTCAATAATCAGTTTCGAATGAAAGCGTCCACATGAATTTTGAGATAACACTTAAAACTTAAATGAAGCAAAGTGTATTATTATTTAACAAAAAATAAAAAGGTAGAAAATATCATCTCTCCCTCCCCCAATATTCTAACTTCGATATGAACTCACAGCTCTAATAATTCTTGATTATTCTTTTGTTTCTCAAGGTAGTAATTAGCATTTTATTTTTTCTTTTCTCGACCTTTATCGGAAAATTGACTAGTACAGCAAAAATCACAAAACTGAAGAAATTTATGTTTTGCTTGTCCAAAAAGCATTTTCTCATTTATCAATCCCATGATACTATGCTTTTGAACGAGGAAAGAACCTAAATTCGAGTTTTGCCACCACCAATATATTTAAATCGGACATAATGTCTCATGGGCAAATATATCTCAAATGATAAATAAAAGAACATTAAATTGACTATTTCTTAATCAACAAGCCATGGATTGAAAAATACAATATAAAGAAATTTATTTTTTTGCTTTATCTGATATTTCCAACCTATTGACTTTGCTTCAGGTGTATCCGACCAAATTACAGAAAAATACCGTTCCCTCACCTTCCATACAACGTCAAAATCATTTTCCCATCTAAGATTTCTCCTTCTTATTTTCCTCGACAACATGAAACAAATTCTAAAACCCGAATGATAAAAATAATGAAAAGCAAACAGAAAAACGAAAGAGCAAAATATCAAATCGAAAAAAAAAAAAATCTAAAGCTTTCGCATATCGAAAAAAATAGAGAATTCACAATGTTCAATAAAAAAATTTATATTTTAAACCCAAAACCTCTAACTTTTCATCCTAAAAATTATAAAGAAAAAAAATACAGTGCTATCAGAATCCTCGAACAAAAATTAACATAAAATTCTCCGGAAGAAAATAACTATGATCAGAAAATCACTCACCGAAATTTTGACGGAAGGAAAGCGAAGATATCGAACGGAGAATAATAATAATGAAAGAGAGTGTGTGAATATATGGGAGTGTATATATAACAGAGGCCAGAGATCACAGGAAAATCTGAACCGTTGCATTCGATCAAAGGTCTGAGATTTGGGCCAACTGATTTCGCTTTCACGAGATGAGATGCTCGTGTTGAGGACGCGAAGCAAGGAACTTTTCGGAGGGTGACAAGTTACGTCTTGGGGCATGAGACTATGATGGAGGTTTTGATCTGGGCCGTTGGTGATTTCATCTAACGGTGGAAAGAGGTTTTGAAGGCTATGAGTGAAGATCAAGTCGGTGATAGGGATGGAATAACGTGACAGAAAACGACGTCGCAGCAATTGGTCTAGTGGAGTAAACGAATTAGTTACGTGTCAGCAAAGCACGAGGGTAGCTTAAAACGTGACACCTGCCTTTCTGCCTCTTTAATCGAGGCTTTAGCTTTTTTGAATAGTTATTTTTTAATGTTCATTTGAGCCACATTATTGTAGAAGAATCTATTTTAAAATGGTAGATTGATAGAGAATATGTTTGAAAAAGAAGTCAAAATTTATTGATGAGATGGAAAATATTATTTTATTGAAAATGATTAGAAAAATGAGAATGAAAATTTTAATTTAATTCAAACAAAAGCCACTGCTTAATTTAAAATCAGATTTTTAGTATATTTTGATAAAATTTAATGAAATATGTGGTTGAAAAAATGTGGATTTCATGAAACGTGTGGTTAAAATTAATTGTTGACTTTGACTTGAAATTAAAATCAAATTTTAATCTGAACCAAACTAAAGCTTAATATCACGTCACTTATCATTTTTTATTTTTTTTTATGATTTTAACCTTACTACAGTTTAATTATTTCAATAATATCATACTTTTCATTTTTCAACATATAGGCTATGTTTGTTTCCAATTTTTAGAAAATTTGTGACTGTTGAAGCCATCTTTTTTTACCATATTCTGTGATGGTGGAGCCCACTTTTTTGAAAAAAAATGGTAGAAAAACTCAAACAAACAGGGGCATAGTAAATACTACAAAATCGCATGAATTTCGTGCTATTAAATCTAAATTAATTAATATTCACATCAATCTAAACCCAATGAATTTTGATCTATATGAATCTATAGTTATTAAAAATGAATTTATTCATATTCATGTATGATTTAGCAATTATTTTTTATGTATCAAATATAGCATAAAAAATATTGCTAATTTGCAATATTTCATCATCACAAAGAAATTGAAAAAGAGATTTGAGAAAATAATTTTTTGATAAAGGTTGTGTTTGAGTCACATTGTTTTGAAAGAATGTATCCTAGAATAGTAGATTGATAGAGAACGTGTTGTTGAAAAAGAAGGAAAAGTTATTGATATGATGGAAAATATTATTTTATAGAAGAATGTGTGGTTGAAAATGAGTAGAAGAATGAAAATGAAAATTTTAATGTGTACCAAACAGGGGCTTAGCTTCCTTTATCAATCAAACACCTAATTTTCATAGAATTTGGGTNAATATTTCATCATCACAAAGAAATTGAAAAAGAGATTTGAGAAAATAATTTTTTGATAAAGGTTGTGTTTGAGTCACATTGTTTTGAAAGAATGTATCCTAGAATAGTAGATTGATAGAGAACGTGTTGTTGAAAAAGAAGGAAAAGTTATTGATATGATGGAAAATATTATTTTATAGAAGAATGTGTGGTTGAAAATGAATAGAAAAATGAAAATTTTAATGTGTATCAAACACAGTCAAAATGAGACTCAAAGTATGACTAAAAGTATTATTAAAATGGACAATGCTATACTTACTTTCTCTTTCCCGGCACCCCTCCAACAGGGGGACTTGGTGTTTAAGTAAATCATGTAGTAAAAGTTTTAGTACATATAGAATTATCCTATTAAAATTATGGGAAAAATAAAGGTTGGGCTCCCCAATCTTTAACGCGTTGCAATTATAGCCTATAGGTCCCCAATCTATTTAAATATTGGGAATTTTTTTTTTTCAAATGATCAAAATGTTATTTAAACGTTAAAATTGCATGGAATTTTCAATTGAATTGGAAATGCTGAGTATTATGACGGTTTTGCCCTCAAAATTAAAGTAAAGTGAAAATCGCGTTATCATTTACATTTAAGGATTTGATTGTATGTAAGGGATGTGTTCGATCATGCTTAAAATTTAATTAAAATTGAAAATATGGTCGTTATTGAGTCTCACTCGTTTAATAAAATTCAACGATAACAACTAATTTTTCAATTTTAATCCAATTTTAATCCCTACCGAACACGTCATAAATCCAGGTTATAAAGTTAAACAGGTTAAAGTCCAAAACCAAAACCTCATCTTTGAAAGTTGAGGTCTCGTAATGATAACATATAAAATGTTGAGGAGTCAAACCCTAATTTTCTCGAATTATAATTAAAATAGCACCATTGGTCCTTGATGTGTTGTACCCATAGTAAATTGCTGACCAACATTTTAAAAAAGTGTAAAGTGATTTCAAATCTCTGTTTGAATTCCATTTTTTGAAAATAAATTTTGCAAAATGTTTTTTTTTTTAATATGTAGTTGAAAAATATGATAAAGTCAACAATTAATTTAAATCACATAATTTATGGGATCCACCAAATTTCAACTATACATTTCATCAACTTTTATCGAATCAAAATTTAATAAAAATTTGATTTTAATCATCACCAAACAGAAACAAAAGGATTTATCTCATTATTTTTTCCCGAGGCAATATTTGTACAAGGTTGTCTCTTTCTCTACTTATTTTTTCGTTAGAGAAGTCATATTTGTTGCTTCAAAGAAACTCCAAATAATTAGTGATACATTTATTTTTTATGTATAGGATTGGGTGGATCAATTATTATGTCATTAATTACTAATGACACACGCAATAAATCAGTTAGGAAAATACATTATTAAATAATTAAAACATTGACTATTTTTGAGTTTTTTGTCACCTATTATTCCTAATCATTGTTAATTTTAGGGGTGTCCAAAAGTCACAAACCGAACCCGAACTGAACCGAACAGTTTTTCATAAGTTAAATACCCGAACGGGCATCCGAATCGAGAACCGATGGGTTTGAGTCGGGTCTCGAGTCTAGACCAAGAATCGAATAAGAATCGAAACTAAATAATTTTTTTATTTTTTTATTGAAATAATTAAATTATTTTATTTTTTCTAAATAAATTAACAAATTAATTAAATAAATCAGATCATTTTCTAAATAAATATTTTATTTTTATAACTTTTAATTTATATTTCATTTTCTTTATGTAGACAGTCTACCGAAACAAATAAATTATTGATATAGATCACCGACATTTTAATATTAATATCTACTTTTTGGTATCTGTATGCATTGAATTAATGTTATTCGACAGCTAGTTATTTATATATTTTTTAATTGAACTACATTAAGTTGTAAAAGTTACGAATGAAATGACATTAGTTATATTTGTGTAGTGTTGCTGTAAATGTTAAAAAATTTAATTATGGTACGGAACCGAACCCGAACGGTACGATTCCATTTATTAAATACTCGAAAAATTTGGAACCGAACAGAACCTACCCACGAATAACCCTAGTTAATTTTCTTGTTAACAAAATTTAAGCAAGAGAGAATCACTTAGGGCATGTTCGGTACGACTTAAAATCCAATTAAAATTGAAAATATAGTCGTTATTGGATCTCACTCGTCTATTAAAAGTCAACAATAACGGTTAATTTTTCAATTTTAATCCGATTTTAATCTCTCTCAAACACGCTCTTAATATTTTAGATAGAACTTAAGGAGAGAAGCAGTTAATATCATCGTAAACTTGTAACTTGCTATTTGTTGGCAAAGTGCAAGGACAAAAATAATAAAATATAACAGAGCTAGACATCTTTCGTTGTGGGATAAAGAACTTAGTTTTTTTTTTTTCAAACAACATAAAATTAATGAAAATAACTCAATACATTACTACAAATGTTGTCTACATATTTTCATATTTTGAAATTATCATATAACAACATTTTTATCAATATTGTCAAATACATTGTTTTCAACATTCTATTAATATTTAGAGAGTTTCTTGAAAATGTTCTAAATCTAATAACCTATGCTTGGGCTCTACTTTATCTAAAATGCATTTTTCTTTTTACTCTTTTTATTTACATATTGTTCAATAAAATAATATTATACGTAAATTCAAGGATTTTCCATATTTTTCAACTATACATTCTTTAAAAATCATTATTTAAAATTTATTTTTCTCCAAAAATACATTTTAATGGAGCCCAAACATGGGCTAAACCATCATTCAATTATCGATTTTCAATACAATATTGTGGTTCACACATTTGGTTCAATACAAAATTTTGTGGGGTCGGTGATAAACTTATCTAAGCCATCAAAAGTGACTTTGTTAAGATTATTATGAATTTGATACTTAATTATTTGTGTTTTTGATTTATGTAGGAGAAAATCCAAGATCGACGCGAATATTGATTAAGAATTGAATAAAATTTTCAACTTTATGGTCAAATTATATACTTTAGAGATTGAGGGACTTGATTTGAGATAAAAAGGACATTGGTTGCACAATTAATTAAACTCAAGGATTAAAGTGCATTCATTGCTTGGAAGAATTGAGGCCTTGAATAGGATTAATTTTAAATTCATAGATCGGGTGATAATTAAGATTTATTAAATCTGTTTACATTCACAAATTTATCTACTTAAAATGTATCCATTCAAATATGAAACAACAATTTTCACCCCCACCTCACATTTCATCTTCCACACCCCAATTTGTAAGATATTTTGTGGAGGTGCACACACTAACTCTCTCTCCACACACACTATAACGTGTGTAACTCTCTCCCGCTATTGCCTCCCTTCTCCGTGGATACACACTTACTCAAATCTAATCTATATTTGGATGGTGGTAGATTAGATGTTAATAAATTGGTGTTGTTGGTGATTATTGGAGGAGCCGGTGGTGGTAGCGATTGTGTAGTGATGGTGGTATGTTAAATAAGGAGGTGGTGGGAGTTCCTTGTTCAATCTATGAACCGACTTGCTATTTTGGGTTGCAGTGGTGATGGGTTGTGATGATGGTTTGCGGCATGTGCGAATTTTATTTGTGGTAATCATTTGTAATAAAATTTGTGTTAATTGTGACCAAGTCTGTGTTTATTTTGATCGGTTGTGATTGTAAGTTTTGTGGTGTTGGTTTACACAGTGTGCATATTTATTTATGGTGACCCTTTGTGATCGAGTTTGTGTTAATTGTGATCAATTGTGACCAAATCTACGTCGATTGTGATCGGTTGTGACTGTACATGAACGTAGTACTTAAATTGTTGCTACCATCTCACCACCACCCCACCATCATCACCACCACTAGACAAATCAACTCAAATGTACTATCATCACTTGCAATACACCATCATCGCCACCACACAAATCTGATTCCTAAACCAATTGTTACCTCATCATTGCCACCACTACTATGCAGGTCAAGTCTAACGCCCTACCATCACTTGCAAACACCACTAAAGCTGGCGATAGTCTGAAATAAATACAGAAGACATAGAACATACACGATGACGGCGACTAAAGGAAAAAAGTTGGAAGAATAAAATTCCAGATTATTTGTACATAAATTTATTTGTAAGTGTTCAAGAATTTTGGGAATTAATCACGTACCGTTGTCAATTTATCGAGGGAGGCTAGTAAAACAATCTCGAGGCATAATTATATATCCAAATACATTGAATCCTCAAGACTTACATCATATTTTGGGATTTGACGGTTGAAGACCAAAATTGGTCGGGAGATATACAAGCTAGTAGAGGAGATTGGCGATCAATTGTTAGGAATTGGGTGCCAAAGAACAATAATCGCTAGAATTATTTTCTTTATTTTTTGTATTGAACCCGATAATATTTTTCATCTTCTTATTATTTATTTTTTCAATTATGATTGACTAAATAATTGATTGCTAGGATGAACGATATATCTTAGATTTAATATTATTTAATTTCAAAAATCTCATGCAACTTGATTATGTGTTAGTTGTTTATTGTATGTTTTAATGCTTTAATTGCTTCACCAATTAATTGACTCAATGACGATATTGAGATCAAGAGGAGGTGTATTTATTTAGTTTGTCGTTGCATTTTTATATCGCAAGTGTACGATATCGTAACAAGTAGTATATTAGACATTTGAGTCCAGATATCGTTCCCACGAATACTATACTTTAGGACTTAATCTAAATTTTCTAACATCTATTTGACAAAAGTAAGTAAATAATTATTATTGTAGTTGTAATTATTTTTTCTAACTACTTTTAACTAATGGAAAATATAAAAAAATTGCAAATAACGAATAATTGAAGATTCAACTATGTGATGAATATTATAGCAAAACAATTTCATCTATTGATCGTCTTATTCTTAATTCAAGATTCATAACCTAATGTAGTGTTCGATCGAATTCTTCTATTGTATTTAATTTTTTAATTCTTAATTCAAGATTCATAGCGTTCGATCGAATTCTTTTATTGTATTCAATTTACCTTTCTCGAATTTTCATTGAGCCTATTTAACTAATTAAATCCACATCTCTACGTGAATCAATCTTAGTTAAATGAAACACTAGTTTTAAGAATTCATATTACGACCACAATAATTAGTATAGATAATTCTACACATTATACTAATTTATCGAATTTTATTATATGGTTTAAAGTTTAAAACTCAAACTCATCTCTCGATTCGTAAGTGACTCACATAATCTTCAAATTATTGATCATGTAATTTAATGTATTAAACTCAAAATAAAATCAACACATAAATAAATAAATCACAGAAATTTTGAATAAAAAAGTAAATAATCACAGGTTGATTAAGTTATTTTTCCTAATATAAAAATTAGTTATTCATACTGTAAAAATAAAAACATGAAAAAGTGGAATGACATCATCAAAAATTGACGAAACGTTAAATTTCTGATGTCTGCAATCTCCTTTCCTTTTTTCTCTCGTCTTTTCTCTATGCTAGACGCGTTATCTTTTTCTTTTCTTTTCTTTTTGTCTCTCCTCTTCTTCTTTTTTTATTGTAGCCTTTTCTCTACCCTCTTTCTTTCTGGACTTGTTGTTTTCTTCCTCTCTTTTTTTCTTTTTCTCCTAACGTCGCCTCAGTCTTTCATCCTCTTGAGGGTGTGTGTGTGTGTGTGTTGGGCATTAAATTAAAATTTTGTGGAAATTACACAAAACCCTAGTATTAAAATCCTCAATTCTAAAATCAGGCGGGAAGGTTTACTTTTCACAAATCAGATGTTTCATATTTAAATTATAAATATTAAATGAATAATTAAATATTAAATATATCCATCCGCCCCACCCCCAACCCTAGTTATTTTCACAACTCCTTTCTCACTCTAGACCTTTCTCGCTCTCTCGTCTTTTCCACGATCATCGTCTTCTTCGACGGCACTGCGCCTTTCTCGTCTCTCCTGCGGTCAATCACCACCATTTGGGTCGACAATTTCACAGTGGGAGATCACCGACGATTTACAAATTTGGGTCGGCGATTTCTATCTCTACTTACATACTTTCTGTAATCTTTTACGCCACCTCTACCAGAGTTGATAACAACAAGATCAACAAGAAAGGTAAAGTTAAGGGAAGACAAAATAAAAGAAGGAATGTATGATTATGTGCGGTTGGTAATGTCAGTTGCGATTTTATGTGTGATGGTACGGTTTTAGAGATGAGGGTAGATCTGGCAGTGGCAGATATGGCAGAGAGACAGTGGTGGAGGTGTCGATTTTTTGGGAGTTTTTTTTTTTGTTTATGTTCGCGTGTTTCAAATTGGAGACAGTGTTGGTGGTGTGACGATAAGGTGGCGGTTGGGTGTCGATGGTTGTGAAGTTGGCTGTGGGTGGCGGTTGGTGGTGTTTTGTGCAGCCACGATTATGTGGTTGTAACTGTGGTAGCAGATTTGGCGGGATCTGGTGATTTTTTGTGGTGGTTTTGGAAATGACGATTTTAGGTGGTGGCGATGTTGGTCGTGGTGATTGTCGTGGAGGCGGTGATAGTGCTCGTGGCAATAGTGCACATGTGGTGGAGGTGGATCTGATCATTTTGATTTTCTGTGACTAAAAATATAATCTGCGACATTAAAATTCGATAACATGTGACTAAAAATATAATCTGTGACCGCGAAAAAATCTGTTGCCAAATAAATTGGAAATCTGTGTTCGTGTGACCTTCTATGACTAAAAATATAATCCGTGACCTTAAAATTCGATAATCTGTGACTAAAAATATAATTCATGACCAACCATTTTGGTATCTGTAACCTAAAAATTATATAATCTGTGACCGTGAAAAAATCCGTGACCAACTAATTTGAAAGTTTGTGATCGTGTGACCTAAAATTTTCAATGCAAATTCATTGAGGCCCGTTTAACTATAACCCATATAATATATTATCTCTCTCCAATGTTTCATCTTTGAATTTTGCTATTTTTCTCCACTTTTACATTCTTTTCTCCAATTTTTCATTAAACATAAACTTATACCTGCAGAATACAATACAACATAAATTATGTATAATTTTATTTAAAAGACAATAAAATATCATGATTTATGGCATTGAATAAGTGTAGAAACTACACTTATCATTCGCGCAATGAATACTGTAGATTTTATAAAAGACCAAGAGATAATTATAGATTATACAATCACGATTGAATTCCTAAAATTGAATGCGTTTATATGTGTGAATTACATATAGATATAGTAAATTCGGGCATATGGATATGACTAGTGTTATTGAAGAGAGATCGTTAGCTATAATAAATTAATTTGATTGTTGGCACATATGAAAAGGGAATGAATGAATGTTAAATCGACCGGAGTGAAATCGGAATTACTAACCATTTAATTCCAATAATTCTCCACAAATTAGGTCAATTAGGTTAATTTAGTTTATGTGAGTATAATTTATTAAAACATACACACTTGGTCCCTGCTTGACATCCTTAAAATTTAGAAAACATTGCTTTGAATAATATTTTTTGGAGGACGTATGATTAAAAAGTAGGAAAAATGTTTGAATTTACACGTAGAATAATTTATTGTGCGAGTATGTGATTGAAAATGAGTATGAGAAATAAATTAAATTAAAGGATGTCAAACATGGCTATGATTTGTTAATTGATTACTACATCAATCTAGATTGAAACTAGAATTGAAATAAGAATTGATAGTAAATATTAGTTTTTGTGAGAACGATACTTCGATTCAAAAATTTCACTTTATTACTTGTCACGATTTATACACTTGCGGAATTAATAGAACAATAAGCTAATCCCATACGAGGGCACATGGATTCGCCAATCATCATTATAAACATTTTTATATAGGAATTTGATTGGCATCACGTATGATTCTAGTCATCAAGGAATTCCACATAATAAATAACCAAAAAAATGAAAAGAACGGCGTAAAGTAACCCTTTTCAATTAGGATCAATAAAATCACGAAAAAGACCTCGTGTTCGACTTGAGTACATGATTTGGTAGTTTGACTAAGAAAAATGAAAAAAAATAAAAATTTGTATGACTGAAGTTGTTTAAGCTCATTTCATAACCCTATAAATCAAAAGGAAAAAACCACGAGTACAGGAAATTCTTGACAGAGTTCTTATCGAAGCTAACACGGTGCATATGATTGAATATTTTTTTTCTCTCTCTCTCCATCTTCCAATCAATTCTCTTCGTGTATTGTCTGTCAAATTTTTTTGTGCTTATATCATGATTGAAATAAATAATATATGTAAGGACGTAAAAGACCTCTATGCAGTGTTAATTTGCATCCATTTCTGTAGGATCCAATATTTTCAGTTCCTCAGCCTTTTCGGCTCAGAAACTGAATATTATAAGCCCATTCCACAATCCTAATCTCAAAATTCGATCCACATTCCAAAGCCCAATTAAAGCATACTGGTTTCTTGGTTGGCGTTTGACTGTATTAACTATTTTTTAGATTTTATTTTTCAGTTCCTCAGGCTTTTCAGCTCAGAAACGGAATATTATAAGAATAAAGTCATTTGTACATAAAAATTGAACATAAATCTTGACAAAATGCAAGGTGGCGCCCCTATTGGTGGGGCGTCTGAAGCGGTCAGACAATGATTTGGACTTTAAACTCTAGCAGCCCATTCCACAATCCTAATCTC
>CAIGRH010120807.1:0-15728 GCA_903798295.1 Fraxinus nigra | reverse complement strand
TCAACATTTCATTGCGAAAAACATTATTTTCATCATTTTTTAACGAAAATGACCAATATACATTTCTATTTAAATAAAACAGAAAAAAAAAATTAAAATCTTACTCTTGAACTTTTTTAAAAAGTGTAAATAAATTATTAAAATATAAAAAATAACCATTTTTCGCACGGTGCCCTAATTGCAGCCACCAATTCATCATGTTCAGGGCAAAATTGGACCTGACCCATGGAGTGTCAGGTGCCTCAGGTTGAGAGGGGACTAGCCCAGGTGGTTCACCACATTGATTTGGCCGGACGACACCTAAATTGGTGGAAACAAGGTCGTGATTTCGCGATTTTGCGCCTGCGAGCATTTCAGTTTCAAAATTCGATCGATTGAAGCCGAATTGGAGGATACCCAAGGGTGGGCTAGGTGCTATAGGTGAAGGCGAACCTAGCTCGTGTGGTCCAGACGACGCCTGAAATTGAATTCTCCTCGGGCGATGTTGCGCGAGTCGCGATAAGGAGAAGTTATGAGTTAAATTCAGCATCTAAACTTAGTGTTTGGTTACAATTGATTGCATGAGTGGGGTCGTCCAGAGGTGGGGGGTTGGTCAGTGATGAGCCTCGGCCGGTATGGTGTCCGGAAGTGAAGAAATCGGCGTTTTGCATATCTTTAGACAGCAAACTTTGAAACTTTGTACCGACCGAAATACTGAGTTATAGGGAGATATTGGTATGGAATTGAAGAGGAAGTTAAGGACTTTCCATCGATACCATTTTCCGGTGGTTTAGGTGCCCGGAGCTTGCCGAAATTTGATTTCATAAATGGTGGCTAGAGGGGCAAAAATCGCTCCAAAATTAAAAAGCAAAATTATATTTATTTGGATTCATTTGTACTTTTTTAAAAAGTTTAAGAGTAAGATTTTAATTTGTTCTTTATTTTTTTTCTTCTTTATTTTTTTTTGTTTTATTTAAATATAAGGGTATATTGGTTATTTTTCATTAAAAAATGGTGAAAATAATCTTTTCCGTAATGAAACGTTGAAATAAGGACGAAAATGAAAAAAATGAAACTTATGGACATTTTCCACAAGAAGTGTCAAACGTAGGGATGTTTTATGCTATGAAGCCTGTTTTATGCAAAGAAACGTTGAAATAATGACAAAAATACAAAAAAATGAAACGTATGAACGTTTTTCACAAAAAATATCAAACGTATGGACGTTTTGTGCTATTAAATATTCTTTGAAAATCTCTTGTTGAATAGTAACCACATGTATCCATGCGAACCGTACCAAACAAGCAAAGCAAAAAACAGCAGCTTATCATCTCTCCGTACCACAATTCTTGATAACGACTTCTATTCTTCCACTTATAATAATCGAAATAATATTTCTCGAGGCACCAATCTATTAAACCTGTAGCAATTAGGTCCGCAATCTATTAATTTGGCAGTTTCAATCCATTATCCATACCTATATATTTTTACTTTCTCTCTTTTATCCATACATACAAATTTTAAAAAATAATCATAATTTGTAGGGTAAAACTTCAAATTTAAATTAACCCTCCCCTATATATGTGACCTTTTCTTTTCTTTCTTTCTACAAGTATAATAGAGAATAAATACGTGAAATTTTAATTTTATTTTCTTTATAAATACGTATGCCCGTATATATATATATATACACACACACACATACATATAAGCATAAGGATAGTATTGTCCATTCAGGACTCGAGTGCTAAATCAATGAAAGATTGTTAACTGCAGTCGCCAAATTAATAAGTTAACTATATTTGTAATAAATTGAGGGTCTCAATGGTAATATTCTTTATTATAATATTCCCGTATTTTTTTCTCTCCCACTATTCTTGACTTTCGAAAGCGGATCCCACCTTCCATCTTCGTTGTCCCCACCTTAACCTGTTCCACAGGAACCCTTCCGTATCTATACGTGTATTAATACACACGCAGGAAATAGGAAGAGATAGAGGCCAATTCCATGATTATATTCTACACGGACTTTGAGCTTTTTCCATCAATAAAATAATGTTTTATTGGTGAGAGAAGGAGAGTTTGTGTCAAATACGCCTTTTTTTGTAGAATCTGTATTTTATTTTAAAGAATAGAAGGAAGTATATCATGAAAGATATACCCTTTTGGTAAGTCAGATCCGTTTTTTTTTCTATGCGTATACGGGTGTTGTTATTTTTATATTTCAGAAAAAGGGTTCTTATCTCTGTTCTTATTATTTATTTGTGGGTTGTGTGTGATTTTATCAAGCAATGATTAATTTTTATAGTGGCCAATGAGGAATATAATGATGGGTGTTTCTTTATTTTCAAGCTAATTGATTGAACTTTTTTTTTCTTTCCAACGAGCATTTCGTTGATTTGTGCATTTATATATATTTTTATTCATTTTTCTTGTGCTGTATGTGGGATTTTCAGGCTTTGAAGGAGTGTGGTGTAACTGTTGTTTGACTTTGAAGCTAAAAGGAGTGCGTTCTATTATCTGGGCCAATATCAAATTTTGATGTGGTAGCAAATGGTGTTTGGTAGGTTTGCATGAATGATTTTGGTCGATGTAAGAGTAAAGTTTTGGTCTACCTGCAAGTAGATCAAGAGTTTGGGACTTTTTTTTTTCTTGCCGTTCTTCGTGTTTATCAAGGTTAAATTTGAAGGAATTATTTGATTCTAATTGTGGTGGTTGAAGTTCCTTTTTTATGAATTTGTTTACTGTTGGTTGGTTGCATAGTTTCAATGAAGGTAGAATTTGATTATTCCCTCTTCCTGTTTTAATGGAATTCAAGAACTTTTTTGCTCGGATTATTGTAAATCATATAGAGATTTTGGAGCAAAATCTTGATTTTGAACTGGAGGAAAGGGAAATAGAGTAGATAGTTGGTACTAGGGTGTGTGATTTGGTACAAAATGGAGGAAGAGGCTAATTCTTGGATAAGGAGGACAAATTTCTCTCATACTGTTTGTCATCGGTTGGATGCTTCAAGATTGGCCTCTCTTCCTTTAACCATCCAGCCAGAGAGAATTTTGGGTACCAAATCGAGGCCCAGAACATTTAACCTGAATACAGAACCAGAGCCTATCGTGCCACAGATTCAGCGAAACCCTACCACAAGCAAGAACCGGGCTGTATCCCCAGTCCCTGAAACAAAGCTTTCTGATGCCTTCAAAGAGGCCCTGTCTAGTCAGAAGAGGTCCTTAACTCCACTCCCCAAAAGAAAAGGACCAGAGAAAGGAATTGTTGGCAAATTATTCCATAAAGATTCCAATGTTACCAAGGCACCTAATTCGGATTCACCTGGTTCAAAGTCTCCGGCAAATATTAGTCCTCTTAGGCACTTTGCGTCGATGAAATTTCATGAGAAGACTAAGAGTCGTAAGGAGTTGGCGTGGTCAAAGTATTTTGACCATGGTGGGGGAAGGGTCACCTCTGTAGAAACTGCGGACGAGTTTGCGGTTGATCTTTCTAAGTTATTTCTTGGGCTAAGATTTGCTCATGGAGCGCACAGTCAGCTTTACCATGGGATATACAAGGAACAACCTGTTGCGGTGAAAATAATCAGAGTGCCAGATGATGACGAAAGTGGAGACCTGGGTGGACGGTTAGAGAAGCAATTCACCAGGGAGGCTACCCTTTTGTCTCGTCTCCACCATGAAAATGTAATAAAGGTATTTTTTTCTGTTCACGTGTCTATTATCCATGACTAACTAGTTGGCCTGTCCTTTTTGAAGTGTTTAAATTAAATTGCTTAGACAATTGACGCTTTGCTTCATCGTGTATAAATTCTTTCCTTTAAAATTCATGGCTTAATGTGAGTTTTGCATGATATGCAGAAGTAATTCAATGTTATTTACTATAAAGTTTGAGAATTATCGGCTCGCCAGAGTCCTTTATGATTTCATTTGCAATGATCTCGAAATGCAGTTCGTGGCATCCTGCAGAAAGCCACCAGTGTTTTGCATTATAACAGAATATTTATCAGAAGGTTCTTTGAGATCATACTTGCACAAGCTTGGACATAAACCTGTTCCGTTGCAAAAGTTAATCACGTTGGCATTGGACATTGCAAGAGGAATGGAATATATTCACTCGCAGGGTGTTATTCATAGAGACCTCAAACCAGAAAATATACTCATCAATGAATATTTCCAACTAAAAGTTGCTGATTTTGGTATAGCTTGTGAGGAAGCATATTGTGATCTTCTGGCAGATGATCCTGGCACTTATCGTTGGATGGCTCCCGAGATGATCCGAAAGAAGCATTATGATCGGAAGGTAGATGTTTATGGCTTTGGACTCATTTTATGGGAATTTGTGGCTGGAACTATTCCCCACGAAGATATGACACCCATACAAGCTGCTTTTGCTGTAGTGAACAAGGTAAGATTTTTGTTGTTTCATTTGTTTATCTATGATATTTAATTTATTTACATACTAATGGAATGCACTTTTTGTTTGAAATGTTTGTACTTCAAATTGGTGCAGGTTTGTTATGGTTTAAAACTCCAGTTTTCTTGGTGATGTTTTAAAGATGAGTTTTTTGTTTTCCTTTAGTGATTTTCTCAATTGTTTGGCCATACTAGTTCATTTCAGCAGTTGTTAGCTCCCGCCACTTGTTATTTTTGTTCGCAATTTAGATGATATGATTAAGCTTATGCCTTTTTCCTAGGAAATGAAATATATAAACAATACAAGGAGTACATAATTTACTGGGTGATTGCGCCTAGTGATGCCAGGATTCTTAAATTGCCATGTACAGAGACGAGTGATTCACAGCAAAAGTCATGTTTGCTAATTGCTACACCTTCAGCTAAACTTTATTAAATTAAGAGTATTCTGGAGCTTCTTATGGATTTGGTTAATGTGGTGTTTATTCATCGAAGCCATGGGTTGAATTAATTTGTTGGATAATATATTGTGATTCATGAGCAACTTCTCATTCCATTCTGGCCTTTTGTTTTCACCATTTTATATCATTTCTCCCATTTGTTACAAAATTCAAAATATGTATTTTAGTGCTATTTAATTTTTAAACCAACTTCTGTTTGGGTTCTTTCAGAATTTGAGACCTGCTATCCCTGATGATTGTCCCCTTGCCATGAGAGCGTTGATTGACCAATGTTGGTCTGTGCAACCGGACAAGAGGCCCGAGTTTTGGCAGATTGTGAAGGTATTAGAGCAGTTCGAGTCTTCTCTTGCTCATGATGGAACCCTGAATCTAATACAAAATCCAACGTGTCAGGATAATAAGGGACTACGGCATTGGATTCAAAAACTTGGTCCCTTGCATCATAATACATCATCCATTCCTAAACCTAAATTTTCTTGATTTTCTGGACTATCTGGCTGTTATAATTTCAAAACGTCCAGTGTAATTATTTATGATATTTCTCTGTTCCGCTAATCTCTTTTATAATTCTATGCTATGAATACATGCAATCATCATGTTTTGAACATGGTTGCATTTTTGCTTCTCGTTTCTTTGTTTCAGAGCCATTTTACTGAAACTCATGTTCTTCAGTTATTTTGTGGTGATGCATTTCTAGACTACCATACAGTATTGGACCATTGGTAGACAATTTGCAATTATTTGCATCGACTAATAAACTTGCAATACAATTTCACTTTGCACTTCAAGGCTGAAACATGTCACAGACGTTCCAGAATTTGAAATTCTTCACTTTCTTCACAATGGAAGCTGATTGACCAATTCTTCTAAGTTACTTTAGTTTTTCTTCTCGAGACAGGATATTAAATTCACTCTGGAATTTGCTTGCCCATTCTTTTGGAACAAGCATTTAAAGAATCCACGGTGTATGAGTACATAGTTGCCTTAAAGCTAATGTATTTCATGTGTTTCCCTTGACATCTTTTGAGGTGCAGATGGGATCGAGAGGCCACTGAGCTTTAAGGATTTTCCAGGTAAGGTTCCATTCTATTGAAAATGGAAGAAGATAACATTACATTGCCATGACTGCATATTTAATTTATTTTGACAGTTCATTTGCATGATTGCATCAACTTGGAGTCACTTTGTATATGATATAAATACATACATGTCACTCCATGTGGAGGCATGGCAAAAAATTCTTTGCCTTTATTACTGTAGCAGATTTTGAGGTTGTCTCAAGGCTGAGTGGAAACACATCCAAGTGCAGTGCACTATATTAATGAGAACGTGCATTTTCAGATTCAGTCTTGTCTGCACTTCCTTTGTACATGTATCTATTTTGATCACAAATTGAATAGGGCTTGTTTGGTTTAGATAAAAATCAGATTTTAATAGATTTTGATAAAATTTGATGGAATGTGGTTGAAAAGTTGTGTGTCTCATAAAATGTGTTGTTAATTTTGATTTAACTTTTAATTTTTTAACTGAACCAAACAAGGGCTAGAATTGGAATTGTTTGGTCATATTTGAATGAATTTTGACATAATGAGTAGGTGTTTAGCCATTTAGGTCAAAAGTCGAGACTTTGTCAATGGTATCTTTGATTTGGATAATATAACTCTGTAGGATGCAGGATTTCTTCCCAAGAACCTCTTATCTTCATTTTTACATGTTTGGTAATTAATATTAGACGATGGTAAAAGCAATAATTCTGATTCATTTTCTTATTTTATTGTCTAGTCATATCTATTAGTGTGTATCAAGTAAGCACGGGATATTTATTGAATAACGTATAAGAATGGATGTAATCTTAGCCCGTAGCCCTAAATTAGAAGGTTTTCACTCAGCCCTCAGCTTTGTTATGTAAGATAGACTGTACAAGAACGATAAATAAAGAATAATGTTATATTTACGTCCTTCTTCACCATTTGGATGACATTTCCTCCTATGTGGAGGGAATCTGTGCAGTGATGTGATGGATGAGTTGAAAATCAAGTGTATATGTTGCCACGTGAAATAGTGTAAAGAAGGATGTGCATGTAGTATGATTGATTGATAAATAAATAACTATTTATTGTCCTTGTAATCTTGAAAACTGTTTATTAAACATGTCTTTAAATTAAGATTTTAATGAGGCGTAAAGTGTTGCAAGAAGCAGATGTTAAGTTTCACCTTACGAGCTTAGGTGTAATAAGACCTTTTTTAGTTTTATTATTTCATTTTGATTTTGATTTTGATTTTTGGTCTTTTATTTTTTAATATTAGTAAGGATATAAGATACTTTAATTGCGTGGAGACTTTAATAATTGGGTATCCAATCTCACAGTATTGAATGGGTTGGGGAGTCAAAAACATTAGTTTTGAATGTTGAGAAACCCATTCAACACTTCATAAAAGGTTGGGGAGTCCAACCTTAAACTTTCCTTATTCAAAATATGAATAAATCATTGAAATAATGTCAAATAGTTTCATGAATAAATTGTTTAGTCCATAATCAACATTTCAAAATAATTTGTTACAAACGATATCTAAATCTAATTTGGAGGATTAAGTTGCACGATTGTTATTATCTGTATGGTATATATTGCTTTACGTATCTTTCTTTTTTAATTCTATTCAATCCTAATTACTGTAATTCCTTGTTTGGAATTGATAGTTAATTGGAAAATCATCTAAAGAAATGTGACTTAAAACTCTTAAGCGGATAAATTAATCAAAGGAAATTCAACCTAGTTGACTGGAGATTTCAAGATCTAGGTTTAAATGGATAACTTAATTGTTAAGACTTAAATGAATCACCGTGAGGGATGTTATCTCTTGTCTATTCCTATGATACAACAATGATACCCATAATAATGAAGGATAAGCAATATGCTTTTAATGATTTTTATGCTTTGAAAATCGAGCGAAGTAATACGAATTACTTGCAATAAGAAATCACATATGTAAGAGAGAAATTGAGTCATTTCTAAGTGGATAATTGGAAGATGGTTTATGTAGGAGCTTTGTTCTAAAAAGTGCGCCTAAACGCGAAGCGTGATGAAAATACTTCGCATTGAGCCTAAGCGAAAATTAAGCGGTCCAACGATAATGTTGATCGCTTAATACTCGCCTAAGTATTACTAGGCACGTCTAGGTGTCCCCTAGGCGTTAGGGACGCCTACCGGTCAGCTAGTAAAGTAAATATGCTTTCACAAGGGAATGTACCTACCTATCTTATACAGATTTTAACCGTTAAACTATATCACCGAGTCTTTATGTCTTACATTTCTGTGTCGTTCCTAATTTTCATTCATGTGGGGGATTGTTGAAAAATAACTTTGTTGAGCTTACTTTTGGCACAATTTTAGATGGGATCCATTGATTTAATTTAGAAGATAAAAGAACTTGTTATTTATCGTGAGAATATAGAAATCATATATACTTGCCAAAAATAATAAATGGGTGAATGAGAAATTGGAGTTCAAATTGGATAATTGGAAGATGGTTTATGTTGGAACTCCATTCTAAAAAGCGCGCCTAGACGCGAAGCGTGATGAAAACGCTTCGCATTGAGCCTAAGGGAAAATTAAGCGGTTAACGATAATGTTGACCGCTTAATGCTCGCTTAGGAGTTACTAGGCGCACCTACACCTCAGGTTCAATTTTTTTCCTTTTTTTAATAAAACACACAGCCCAAACTATGTAGCCCATTATCCCTTCAAACTTCAAAAACTTCAGAGAACTGAGAAAACGAAAGAACGAAAAAAAAAAGAACGGCTCAAAACCTCTCAATTTCTCCGCACACTGCTCTGATTTTGGTATCATGTATGTATAGCACTATGGAGTTATTATGCTTTACATTGTATTTGTAATTTTGGGACATGTGATTCTCGATAAATTTTTGCTTACAATTCTTCTTTTTCTTTGTGGTTTTCCCGTGTTTCCACTTTCCTATACTTTTGGGCTTCTGGCTTTTGTGTTTAATTTTAATTATTATTAATTTGTTAAATGAATAATAAAAATTTGTATCGTTTATATTTTTTGTTTATGTAGAAATTATTAAGTAAATACAATATTTTATAATTTTAGATGTTTAATATGGTATTATTTGAATTATTGAATTTTTTTACAATGATTAAAAAATTATTAAAATAATATTAAAAATAAAATAAAAACGTTTTTTTTACGCCTAGGCTCATAAAGATTAAAGTTTGGCCTTCACGCTTTACGCTTTTTAGAACACANCCCCTCACCTCACAAATTCTCTCCAATTCCCTTAATCCCAACTCAACAATTCCTCAAGTAATTCAAGACTCAAAACTTTCCACACCCACAAACCATGGGAGGAGATTCCATATCCAAGTCCTATAGTGATAACAGGATGCAGATAGAAAAATATCACGGACCCCCTCCAACCACCACCACTAGGCCTAATGATTTCAGGTCATACGGTGCTTCCTATGCGGCGGCGGCACCACCACCACCAAAAATAAATGACTGGAAAATCAAGAAAGGCAGTGGAAAATCTTGGAGTTTCAATGACCCTGAATTCCAGAGGAAGAAAAGGGTGGCTAGTTACAAAGTCTACTCTGTTGAAGGAAAAGTCAAAGGGTCCTTCAAGAAGAGTTTTAGGTGGCTTAAATATAAGTACACCCAAGTTGTCTATGGATGGTGGTAAACTGCTAAACTCAGTCTTTCATATTTCATGGGATAATTTGCAGCATGTTGCCCGTTCAGCAAAAAAATAAAATAAAAATACCTTTTTTACGTGCTTATTATTTGAACAGTTTGCTTTTAGAAAGGTCGGAAAAAGCATGATTTCTTAAGGTACAAGGAACAGAGGTGGATTTTCATTATGTGGAAGAGCACTTGGTTTCAAATTAATTATAATTGCCCTATTTTCTTTTTTTCTTGGTTCTCACTGCCCTATTTATTTATTTATATGAAATTTTCACGTTTGCTTCGCTACGGAAATTCTATTATTTTATAATTTTGTATATTTCGAGTTTTTCTATATTGTTTAGAATAAGTATTATCAAGTTATTTGTCAAATTTGGACAAGGTAGTTCACCTATTTCAGGCACATTGCAAGGTATTCGCTGGTGTTGCCAAATTAAATAAAATCTTATTCTTACAAGAGGACATGTCAAGTTCTTCATCCACAGCTTTTGGCTATGTCATTCTTCTGTTCAAAAGCAGAATCCAAGTCCAATCAAATGGCACACTTGCCCTGATAACTATATACATTTATTGAGTAAAAAATCAAATGGATTTATTGTTTTTACGAAAAGGGTCTCTTCCATCACATTTCATCCTTTTGTTCAGTCCAAAAGACGCATGCGCTCCACCCAGGACATTCGTCATAGAGTGAATTTTGACGTTGTGACAAATGTATAGTAATCTTGCAAAAAGAATTCCCAAATTTCTCTCCTTTTCGTTGCTAAGGTGAAAATCTTAGTACTATTACCGATTTGTCCGGGATTTCTATATAATAATTGAAGCCGTTCAATATTGACTGAACCAAGAAAAATATATGTTATTTTTTTATTATTTTTGTATGTATACGAAGACTTAAAACTAAGGATTTCTAAGAGAAGGAAATGTACGGCTCAAGAATTTTCATCAATTGAACCAATTCATCCTACTAGTTGAGTTGGACGACTTGGTCAAAATAAACAGCTTGAAATTATTTATAGCAAGGATACGATAAATATTTTGTCAATTTGTTGGCAAGAAGACTATTCTCGCCAAAAGAAAAAAATGTCTTAAAATAAGAGCTTTCGGAAAATTCGCCATTGGACATACCTCAATTCAACATAATGGGAGTCACAATTCAAGTATTTACTTTTGATTTTTAAATATCCCGAGTGTCGCTAAACTTCATTCTTCAATTGTCATTAAACTTTAGAACTCTTCAAGTTGTTATTGAACTTACTAAAAACTATCTCACCAATCACTCCATCATTCGTCATTTTCTAAGTTTACGAACTTATTCTTTCGGGGGTGGCCGAGTTAATGGAGCAGGTGAACGCGGAGACCGAAGGTCACGGGTTCGAATCCCCTGCCAACACTTTCTCGGTCAAGTCCGTCGCATCAAACTTGTCTAGTGCGGTTTATCTCTCTTGCGTGGTTTGCATACTACTGCACATGAAGCACCCAGTGCACACTCACAGGTAACGACTACGTCAACAAAAAATTTTTTTACGAACTTAATGAACTTACCAAATGTTATTGCTTTCGTCATTTCATCTACCATGTCATTTAATTTTTAACTTTTAAAACAGTGAGTGATAAATAAAATAATGTATTAGTAATGACAACTCGATAGATTTTTAAGTTTAATAGTAATTAGAACTTTTAAAGTTCAATAGCAATTGGGAGACATTTAGGAAATTTCGATAACTCAAAAGAGATTTTAAAGTACAATGGTAATTGAGATACTTAAACCTACTTTTGATGGTGAAAGGTTATTTGTTTACTCAATAAAGCACAAGCAAAAACGCACAGCATCAAGTTAGATATAACTCTTCTATATTTGTACGAGACATGGATGCAAATAATTTCTCCTTATTTTTTGTTTTCGGAAAGAGCCCCTTTGCCCGAAAAAGGGTGCCCGGGTCAAACCTGGGCACCCCCTATTGGTGGGGGGGCCTGACATCCATGGATAGTTAGTCAAAAAAAAAAATTTAATATCTGAAAATTCATAAAATTAGAAAGATTACAGATTTCAAATGAAATAACTAATTTAACGGTTAAACATAAGGGTTTAGGCGGAATTTGAGACTATATGCTTCATAGCCTCAGCTTTTGGCATTGCAGCCCTCAATTCAAGCAATCTGTTTCGGAAACCAAACGAAGGGGAAAAAAAACATAAACCACTTGTTTCTAATTTTCGTCCTCTTCAACGTCGACAATATGAATCATTTTTCACCATTCTGTTCGACCAACAGCTATACGTACCACCATTCCCTATAGCAATAAACCGAAAACAACCTTGTCGCTCAAATTTGATTCTTGAAATAAGGTAAAGAGATAGAGAGACTACAAAGTTCTCCAGGCCGCCAAGAATAGTCGAAGACGTATCAAATCAAAAAAAGACACCGGATTGAAAATAATAAGTTGTCAGGCGTTCTTGTGACACGTTCTCCAGGTTCAAAAGAGTCGAATTTCTTCATTATTTTCTCAGCCATGGGAAGAAAATTTCCTATAGCCGAGAGCCCTTCAAGTAATTATCATCTTATCTCATTTTCATTGCTCATAGTATGCATTGCTGCAACAATGGCTGTAATTTCATTTCTATGTGGTTCTTTATCACGTAAAAAAAAGCCTTCCACATCAGAAGTTGACAATGCAAAAACAGAAAATTCCCAGCTAGACATTTTATCAAACGGAAATGATGCATCCCACAAACCACCGGGCGAAGTTGAAATTTCAGAGGTGTCGCAACCACAGGATGATGAGCAACAGCGGCCATTGCCGCCACCACCATTCATGCAACACAAAAGGGCCGCCTCGTACCACCACAGATCAAATTCCACCGCCTCATCACACGGCAAATTATCATCAAGCATGAGCATGAGTGTGCTCGGAAATGCGATTTCATCGCGGAAGGAGGAGAAAAAAGAAAAGAAATTAAAGCATGAAGATTCAGTTTGGAAGAGAACAATAATTTTAGGAGAAAAATGTAGGGTTCCACAAGAAGATGATGACACAATTCTTTATGATGAAAAGGGGAATAGAATCTCAACTTATCATCAAAAAACCCCATCCACTGCTTTCTCGATGTCCAGGCAAAATTCAGGAATAAATTCAGATGCAGTTCCAACCTAAATGTTAGATTGTGCAACTTTTTTTAGCGGCTTTTCTCTGTGGCAAAACAAAACTGCTTTTTCGATAGCAAGTCGCTTGAAAAAAAAAAAGAAAGAAAGAAAGAAAGAAACGGTAAATTCACCATTTAGTTTCAATTTTACTTGTTTCGAGTTTCTCTCCAGAAAAAGGAAAAGAAAGTGTTTGAATTATGTTCTGAGTATTGCCCAGTTTAATTTTTGTTGTCATTAGTTTCTCTAAGAAGATAAAAAAGTTTAATAAATTTACATTTCCTTTTTAGAACGATAAAAAGAAAACATGCAGACGAGGTAGTTTAACAATATGTTAGTTTAAGCAATTCGAAAACTCTAGATTTAAGTCTTGTAGCACAAAGTGTTAGTCCTTTAATTAAAAGAAAAATAAAAAAGAGTGAATTTTACTCGTTCATAAATGCGTTTTATTTCAAGATTTTAAACTTTTAGACAAGATAGTCCAATATAACTAATTAAAGTTTTTTTTTTCCTTCGATCTCTTTTTCTAATTTTGGTGGGTTAAGTTCAATAAATTTCATTTGATATCATTGAACTTTCGACGAAATTTCAATTGAGTTACTAAACTTAGTTTTATCCCCGACCGAAAATCCTTGTCCCACTGGGAAAATGCAAGACATTTTGCCATTCCTAGGCTAAACCATATTATAACTCCTTAATTTATATAGGTTCAAAACGAACCAAATGTATAAACAAGAATTAGAGCAATCTTAAAATATTAAATATAAATAAAGTAGTTGGTGGACACTCGAAAGCACAAAGTTACATTTGATAATAACTATAAAATTATGAGAGTTATAGTTGCAAAATTATACTGTCAAATAGTTGAAAGCGATATAGTGGAGAATAGATTGGAGATAAGAGATTGCATGCATGGTTGAAATATCCATGCGGGTGCCACCTTTATCTAGGCTAGCCTAGCTCGATTCCCGAGTCGGCGAATGCCTTGCGTGGTCACATCACTACTTGGCTCGTGTTCGCAGCTCGCCTTGGATGCAAGCTGAGTTAGCGAGTCAAGTAGCGAATAGTCCCCAAGTTTGGATTGACACGTGCCATGGGTTTTCGAATATTGGACACTCGAGATGAACTAAAACCTTAACGGGCGGCTCAGGCAAGACTATTTCTTAAAAACTGAAGCCAAAATTCAAACCTCTGCGTCAATGCCGAGTCTTGATGTCCAAAAGGGCTCTTTTTGATTTTTTTCATATAGTTGAAAAATCAAATTTTGAATGAGACCCACGCCTCAGATTTAAAGGTGTTAGCCATTTTTAGCCTCAAAAATACCGCCTCGAAGCATAGTACATGCGCCTCACGGAGGCGCGCCTAACTACCGCATTTTTAAACCATGGTTCAAACAAAACATAATAAAAGTAGATCTCTTTGAATCTTCAAATCAAGACCAAACAAGCACGTTTATAAACCTCCATGTTCCATGATCGAATCATTACTTGTTTAAACCAACCCATAATTCAACACAGAATCTTAATCTATAAATTTGCAGTCTAAATCCGAAGCAAGAAACAATCTCTAAGCATTTCCATTATCATAGCACTGAATAATTAAAAATACAAAAGAAAAACACGCAATCAAATAAAGAATTAAACAACACGATAAAACAAATGTCAATACTAACTATTTATTTACTAAATCCTCAAATATTCACAACCAATATTGAAAATCCATATCAGATCTAGATCCAAACACATCTCATCGATCAAACCCATAAAATATATTCAGACACAAAACTAAAACTAAAAACACAAAAAACAAAAAAAAAATATCGAAGCAATAAAAAGATCATGTACATACAGAAATCAGAAACTAAGAGCCGCCCCCCCAATAGGGGGGTGACATTTGGCATTTTGTCACCCCCTTTGTACACCTAGCAAGCTTCTTTGCATGCGGTGCAGTTGAGAGCGTGCAGTATAATGCGGAGATTTGCTGTGAGCGGCAAATATATAGTTTCTGTTAGATGCCTGAATTTTGCGTTTGATTGCAATTATTTTTCTTAAAAAATTTCATTTTTTCACTCAAATTCTTACTTTGAAGTATTTGATTGATTATTTTTTCCATAAAAAATATTTTTCTTATTTTTAAGAAAAACATTTTTTTTGATGGGGTTAGTTTTTATTTTCCTTAAAATAAGAAAAATATTTTATTCTCTAAAATATATTTCGCATGTAAATCAAACACACACTAACAGTAATTTGAGTAGGAAAATGAAGGTAGCCGCTCCATTTTTTATTTTATTTTTTAATGAGGCAGCTCTCTATTTTTGTACATGTACTATACTAAAGGACTTTGATACAAATTTAAAAAACAATAACGTTCTGTTTGATAGCAAAGATGAAATTTAGGTGGAAATAAAATGAATTCCAAGGAATTGAATTGTTTAGAATTTGTTTTACTGAAAATTTTAATTAATTGTGTTTGATTGATATAATTTTCCACCCAAAAATACTGAAATATTGGTATTCGTTTGACTTTATTTTTCATGAAAATTGTCCATTGAAGTAATATTTGTTTACTGTGGATCTAGAATTTGTTTCAATTACCAAGAAAAAAATTTACTATACTGAATATCATTCTTTGGCTTTGTTTTGCATAGAAATCGTCAATAAAAGTGATAAATTTTTCTACCATTGTGTTTAGAATTTTTTTTCCAATGGCAAAAATAAAAAATACCTGGAAAACCATTTTCCCACGTAAGTGGTGGGAAAATGATTTAAGGAAAAGCAAGAAAATGTGACCGTGTGGCCTCAAGTGGGAAAAGATTCGCCTAGAAAATAAAAACCTATCAAACAAAGGAAAATGGAAAATAAATTCAATTTTCCATGGAACTGGCTCTATATCAAGACACCCTAAGGCCATGTTTGATTGTGCAAAATTTTCCATGAAAAATGGAAAATCATATCCAACTTCCACTTTTGTATTGTTTGATGTCAATAATTTTCCTTGGAAATGGTTTTCTTGGTTTCCCTCACCAGACC
>CAIGRH010120752.1:0-11143 GCA_903798295.1 Fraxinus nigra | reverse complement strand
TAGCAAACTTTAGGCCGGTTAACCCAAGTCAATTGACCATATGCACCAGGTTATGAGAAACCTCGCAAGTTTAATTGCTCAAATCAATTAGGCTTCGAAGAAGAACATAAAATATTGAGCCTCCCACTCTTTTATTATTATTATTATTATTATTATTATTATTATTATTATTATGTTTTTATCGGGGATAAACTTGAGTTTAGGTCTAATAAATAAAGTCAATTCATGTTCAAAGTCACATTACTAACATGTGACTGCCAACCCAAATCTCTCACACACAGTAGTCTCACTAACAATATCATTGTGTATGCAGTATAGATGATGTATGAAGAGACCTATATTAAGTACTCTAGCAATGAAAACTATGTTATAGCTCATCAGTTAAACACATGCTTGATCACAACTAACAAAATCAAGTACATTTGTATATTATGCTGTAAAAACAATCGCATTTTTATTTTTATTTTTCAATTTTTTTGTTATTTTTAATTTAAAACATGAATGCACTAAGCAGAACAAAATGCCAAACACAGAAAAATAAAAATAAAAGTAAATAATAATAAATAAATAAAATATGCACAAGTTTTCTCATAGAAAACAAATAAACAAATATGATGCATGCATAAATCAATGTCACACAATGATAAAGTATGGTCATGCACCAAAAATACATACTTGGTTAGGTTTGCAAATGTTCTTACCTTTAAGAGTACCATGCTCTATTTCAAAAAAAATTAGATCGATTTTCTTTACCTAAACTTGTCTAATGATAGGAATATTCCCCGTCATCGCCATTTTGAACATATCCTAGACCTTGCCTATTACTAGCAAGCTTGTTCATTCCCAACAGTTGACGGAGTTTTTGAGTTTCATTCATGAAAGACTGGAGTTGAGTATTGAATTTTTCCAATTTACTTGTTAAGGTTTTAACTTTAGCTTCCAACCTTTTGTTAACAAGTTTCAACTCGTTCAATTTTTTGATAAAATCTTGAAGGTCAACAGAGAGTCTCTCTTTCAAGCTCATCAAGCTTTTTTAGCACAGCTATGTTGACCTTTTTGATTTTAAGGCTCTTCTCGAACAATTTTCGATACGACTCACGAATATATTCATCATCCTCAGAGTCGTCCTCACTCTCAGACTCCTGACTACAACTCATGCGCTCAACTCTCACTTCCCTTATCAGATTCAGTCTTAACTCTAGACGTAAACCACTACAACAATTTATACACTTTATATCATTCAAATATAGCATTTTTATTAGTAATGCTATAAAATAGAAGTAAGTTTGATCTAAACTTAATATAATAGAATTCATTAAAAAGGCCCACTAAAATAAATAGCACAAATTACTTCTCTCCCTATTTTACCTAAATATTGGCTTCTCATTTCGTACCCTATTTTTTTCTTTCATCAAATCTCATGTTTGCCTCTCTTTCCTCCAAGAGAAATTGAAGACCTCGGCTTGCGTCTGCCTGAGAATGAGACAAAAATGAAGAAGCTGTTTATTAGCTATTGAAGAAGAAAGGTAATTGTAACGCTATGGAGGAATTTGATGTTATTTCCAATGCTTACCATCAAGGTGTTTTGTTCTTTACCTTTTCTTCTATCACTAGATCTAGAGCTTCACCCATTTCTTTCCATGTCAATTTAATTTTCAATTCAATTCAATTCTTATTCCTACTATAGTGTTTCTCAAATTAGGTTTAGATGGTGGCAATGACGAAGGTGATTCCGGTGGATATCATGGTGATGCTGGGAGCGAAAGCTATCATCCCTATGGAAGGTAGAGCATGTATAAGTAAAAAAATGGAGTTCCAAAGGTAATTTGGACAATTTTCTAATGAGATAACTATTCACTGTGAACAAGGGATTTTGTAATTTAAATTGGTAATTTACATCTTTTTGTTTTGGTAAATTGATATCTCCGAAGATAATAATCTGTTTACAAATATATTCTCACCTCTGCAAAACAACCAGAATATTGAAACATATTGTTAGTATATGGAATCAAGTTTGATGTTTTATTTTCTAGATACAGGAATAAAACCGTTGTTTTAATACTTGTGATAGTGTATGGTAAATGTGTAAAAAAATGCCATAATAATGGTGTTATTATTCTTGATTATCTGTTATTAGGCTCAAATTATAATGGATTTGCCTCATCGTTTAAGTGGCTAATGTTCTTTACCAAAAAACACTCCTTATCTAGGCTATTTCTTATCTATTGCTTGTACATATCTAATAATTGAATGGTCACTGCAGAGGGAATTGAACGTAACTATATGCATCAGGTCCCAATCATTCATAGGTATTTACAGGAGCGTCTATAGCCATTTTCACCCTTTGGAAGAGTTCCATATGGTCTTGTATATAACTTGCTGCTTCCTTTCGGGCAACTCTGAATATTGTTGGTAGCATAGTAAATCTCTGTGTAAATAAATGTCAAATTTTTTATGCTTATATCTTGAGTGAAAATAAACTAGGATTTAGAAATGTAATTGTAGGGGAACTCTCCAAAGTTGAGAGCCATTAACACTTCTCTTAAAGTATTGGGGATTGGGGGTGGTGTAAAAGGAACAAGGTTCTTCAATTGACTTCCTACCCTTCCCCTTTCCATTTTCTGTTTACTAAATATTGTTGAAGTGCTAAGCTTACTTGAATAAGGCTTTGCTTGTTTTTTTTTGTTGTAACTATAGTTAGTCAACAAGATGGATCTTTTTAATACACAAAGATTAACTCGAGAATCTGAATATCTAAGCTGCTCACGCAACAATTTCAGAAAGTCAGATACATTTTATAGTTAGTGCTTTGTATTAATTTAGAAATTCCTGAGGCATCCATAGGCATCTGTTCCACTTGATATAAGAATCTTTGAAGCTTATTTGGTATTTCGTCTTTATGCTATCCTTGATAGATACTTCTAAGTCTTAAGCACTGAAAATAAAAGTGGCGAAGAATACTATTTTAAAGAGGCACAACAGACTTCTCAAGTGATTAGGATGAATATGTTTCTCACTAGAATGTCAAACATTTGACATAATCAGTTGTTCAAAACAAAACTGTAAGAGCCACTAGATGGAGATGCCATTTTGTTGATTTATCATATGACAAATAATTATCATCTGATTATCTTTGAATTCTTTATATGTTCAACAGGACGAAAAAGAAATCAATTGATCAACTATGCCAAAAGATCACCATTTAGTTAAAAAGGTAAATAAATGTACAAGTTCCAGTCTTTTTTGGTAAATAGAATACTTTTAATAGATTGCAATGAGACTTGAAATATTTCTCATGTTCCACATGCAGATGCTATAAGTGCATCTAGGTACGATGGTTACATTGTCGTCTGACCAAGTTGTAATGGAGTAAATATCATAGACAATAAGGTAAAATTTTGTATTCTAATATCTTCGGTCTCTAATTAGAGTTATTACTTTTTTATTTTACATTATTTTTATAAACAAGTTGTTTAACTTTGTTGATTTTCAGATTTAAATGCATCATTGGCTGGATGTCTTCTCAAAATATGTTACAAGAGTTCAAGGAATTTTCTTTTCAAGAACTAGAACAAGATGGTTCCAATTTGATTTTGTTTATTGCAATTTCAAGCATATATTGCTATTAGTAATTGATGTGTAGATGAAACATGTCTACATTTCTCTATTGAATAGCTAAACTAGTGTATTTCTATGAAACAATATTGATGTGTGTTTTGAAATTTACCATTGGTCAGATTATTGTTGTTCACATCATGAATGTTATTTAATGTGTATATTACAATCAAGAAGTGTTGTTGAAAGTATATGCATTGCATTCAACAAATGCTATAAAATTTAAAATTATGATGGAAAACGAATGCTATTGAAGATGTAACCATGTCAATTACAAAATGCTATTAAAACCAAAATTCTAACGGAAAAATGCTATTAAAATAAAAAAGATTGCATGAAAAGAATGCTATAAATACTAAAATTATGACGATAATAAAATGCTATTTTAAAGTTTTTTATAACACTTTATAATACCATTCAAAAAATGTTATAATAGAGGTACGACTTTTAATACCACCTACAATAGCATTTCAAAAAATGCTATAGAACATGGTAGATAGCATTTTTCGCATGCTGTAAATGAGTTAATATGTTGTAGTGAACGCTATATATTTTTGTTCATCCTCACCGCCAGAAGTATCACTGTGATTGCTTAAATCCGACTCTTCATCACTCAGAGTCACTGCTAATGCCTTACCTTTTCCTTTTGCCGAATTATTCTTAAGATTATGACATTCATTCTTATAGTGACCAAACCCCTTGCACATATGGTACATAACATATTGGATTTTCTTACCAGAAGTCCTAGAATAATTTTTATCACCTTTCTTACACAAGAATTTGCTAGGATCAACATTTTTCCTCTCTTGAAATTTTCTCCTATTTTTCATGGCCTTTTGAAATTGTCTAACAAAATAGGCAAGTTCACCGTCCCTAAGGGTCTCAACGTCAGTTGACTCACTTTTTTCTTGCCTAATGGTATTCAGGCAATTGACTTAACCTTAGTTGGTTGAGATATAGTGAGTTCATATGTTTGGAGTGATCCCACGAGTTCTTCTATCTTGACAGTGTCTAAGTCCTTATCTTCAATCGCCGCGATCTTAGGTCTAAACCTTTTTGGTAAGGACCTAAGAACTTTTCTAATGATTTTGGACTCGGGGATCTTTTCACCTAGCTTAAAACTCGAATTTACTATATCATTCAATTTCGCATAGAATTCATTGAACGATTCATCGGCCTTCATTCTAATTTCTTCAAACCTAGAGCTCATTCGGGGATCTTTTCACCTAGGTTATAACTCAAATTTACTGTATCATTCAACTTCACATAGAATTCATCGAATGATTCATCGTTCGCTATTCTAATCTCTTTAAACCTAGATGTTAACATCTGCAGTTTAGAATTTTTAATAATTTTAGTTCCCTCGTATGTGGTTTCTAAGATATCCCAAACTTCTTTAGCAGTCTCGCACATCGACACTCTTTTAAACTCTTCTGCATACACAGCCATGAACATGACATGTAAGGCTTTGCTATTTCAGTTACAATCATTTAAGTTCGTTCTAGTCCAATTAGTAATGAGAGTGGGGATTACTTCATTATTACTCGAAGAACTAGGTGCAGCCCAACCATTTACTATACTAAGCCATATACGTTCATCCAGGGATTTTAAAAAGGCTCTCATCCTAACATTTCAGTAGGCATAGTTGCTTTCGTAAAAAAATAGAGTATGGATAGAGACTGACTCATCTAGATAAATTTATGGGTCACGAATCGAAATAAGGCTCTGATGCCAATTGAAATAACGAGATTCGACCCAAACTACACCTAAATGGGGTGAATGGGTGTAAATGCAGAATTAGAAATTGTAATTAACCAGCAACAAGTTACTAATTAATTATCTCTAGATGGTTAAGCATACAGTCCAATTACCCTATGTTTGAATAACGCAGAATATGAAAACAGTAAATAAAACAGTAAATAACCCGCAAAATGTTCACGGAGAAACCCCAACTAGATAAAAACTCTGAGCGCTTTGCCATTCAAAATCCACTATAAATGATCGAACTTACAGTCCACCAAACAAGACGACGACACAAATTTTCTGACCTCCTGACAAGTTAATACAGTCCTTCTGGATTGCGTGCCTTGCAACAACTCCTTACTGAGATTCTGACAACCTTCCTGAGAACAACTTCGAGAAAGAGGTAGGTCAAGATCGTGACGCTTTGGTCAAGTTTTATGCACTCTGGTATGAACCACTTCATGTTTTCGAACACCAGTTTCAATGAAATTAAATTCATGTATGTCTATGTATATAACTAGTAGGATTGTTCGGGATTCAATTATTTGTTTTTTACTAGATCTTTCAGTTTTTAGCTCGTTTTGATCGATCTAGATTTGAGTTTTACTGAGTTTTGATCATTTCTCTAAAGGCCCTTTTATTTGGTATTTTGATGGTTTAGTTCTATTTTTAAGTAAATTAGGGTATTTGTTTTTATCACCAGTTCATTTTGTTATGAGCAAGACGAGAATTTTCGCCCTTTCAATTATATAAATCTTCCGTGGTGAGGATTCATTGAAAGTAATAAAAATTATTTTCTCGTGTTTGTTGAAATTCTTAGAATTCTTGTCGCTTCCATTTAGGTATGGATAAATTGAAGGTATATATATGATATGGTGTTCTTGTACATGTGTGGGCACTGTAAAAAGATTGCTCTGGAGTATGCGTTCACTACGCCAAAAACAAGCTTTCNTATTTGTTTTTATCACCAGTTCATTTTGTTATGAGCAAGACGAGAATTTTCGCCCTTTCAATTATATAAATCTTCCGTGGTGAGGATTCATTGAAAGTAATAAAAATTATTTTCTCGTGTTTGTTGAAATTCTTAGAATTCTTGTCGCTTCCATTTAGGTATGGATAAATTGAAGGTATATATATGATATGGTGTTCTTGTACATGTGTGGGCACTGTAAAAAGATTGCTCTGGAGTATGCGTTCACTACGCCAAAAACAAGCTTTCGCAACATATAAAAGGCAACATTCAATAGTTAAGTGTTGCTAAAGGGGTCTATCGCAACATTTTGATAAGTGAATGTTGCAAAAAAGTGCAAAAATTGAGCTTTAGCAATATTTTGTAAATAAACGTTGCAAAAAAGTGCCTTTCGCGACGTTTATCGAATGTTGCGAAAAGTTTTACTTTTTGCAGCATTTATTAAACGTTGCAAAAAGTCAACCTTTTGCAACGTTTAATAAACGCTGCAAAAAGTAAAACTTTTCGCAACGTTCGATAAACGTTGCCAAAGGAGATTTTTTCGCAACGTTTATCGAAGTTACGAAAAGTAAAAAGGAAGCAAACGTTGCCAAAAGTAAAAATGATGTCAATTGGATTGGGCCAATCTCTACTCTCTTAAATGAGGGGGTTTCACGTTCACTGTTCATTCATGTTTTTGTCTCACAGATTACTGTAGCATGTGTGGACAAAAAGGGTAATATGGATATTTCTCTTAAAAAAAAGAAACAAAAGCATACATCCAGAGCCTTCTACCGTGGTTTCTTTTCTTTCTCTCTGTCTCTTCTCTAGACACTGTTCCTTTGTTTTTCTTTGACCTTTGGCGGTGGTTTGGAGTTGGGATGGAGGTGGAATTGATGTGTCGAAGGTGTTGGAGAAGGGACAGGAGTGAGTGTTGGTGTTGGTCAACTCCGAGAAGCCGAGGAGAGGCTACTTTCAAATTCGCGAGGAAACCCATGAGGAGAACTCATGTGGGCAGTGGAAGGAGGAGGTTATTTCTCTTCTTGAGTTTCTGGTTGTAAGATCCTAACCATACCTTCATTATTTATTTATTTATTTATTTTGGGTTAGATGAGTGAATAGGAACCAATGCCCGATTCCAACGGCGACAAACTGAAACCTTTCCCAGAACCAAAGCGACATCTACAAAATCGAAATCTTTCCATAACCGGTGAGCCTATACACTCTCTATATATAATTTCATTTTCGGATGCAATTTATAATTTTGGTTTCGTATACTTTTGCTTTCCTTTTTCCAGTTTCTATTTTTTTTTTTTTTTTAATTTCTGTTTCTTGTTTGTTTCTTCTTCTTTTTTCACCTTTTTCCTTTTTCAACTTTTGAATTTACAAATGCTCTTCATTTTTTGCTAGCCCTAGATAATCAGCTTGCCAATTGGTATAATTGACAGTACTGATTCTTGTTTTCGCTGTTGATTTACATCTAAAGGTTATGTATGTGCTGGATATTTTCACAGAAGAAAAAAATATATTTGAGCAGGTGATTCTAAAATTATGCATGTGTTTATTTGTTCCAGGTTTAATGCATTTGGAGAGCTTGCAGGAAATGATGAAGGGATGATTAATCTTGTAGGTTATTCTTATTCCATATGTTACTGAGAATATTGTGATATAAATGTTAATTCATGAAAATAGAAGATAGAATGTAATGCAGATGCTTTTTAATAAATGATCACTTAGATTTTTGTTGATGAGAACCCAAATTATTGTAGTTTTGGGCCCTATTGTTTTGGGCATGTGCTTTCTTCTTATTTGCCCAGTTTTTCCAATATCCTGTGTGATATCTAAATCAAAATACCTCTTCTACATGGTCTTTCTTGTTTGTGTATTACGCTGTTGCATTTATTTGTTTCTTTGTTTTCAAATGCGCTCAGGGGAAAAAGTTAAAGTGCTCTTCTTCTCAAGCAAAGCATAAGTTGTTCATTGGTAATATTCCTAAGAACTGGGGAGAGGAAGACATCAAAAAGATTGTGGACAAAGTAGGTCCTGGAGTTACCTCTGTTGAACTTTTGAAGGTAAGGTTGCTGTTAGATCTCAGTGTTGTCATGCATTTAGTTGTTGCATCTTCTAATACTACTAAAAAGTTGGTACCGCTTTTTTCCTTGTTTGCCAAATAAAGGTAAAATGTTTATATATTTTCCAGGACCCACATAATTCAAGTAGGAATCGTGGATTTGTATTCATCGAGTACTACAATCATGCATGTGCAGAGTACTCGAGGCAGAAGATGTCGGATTCAAAATTTAAGCTGGATGATAATGCTCCAACGGTCAGTTGGGCTGATCCAAAAAATGCAGAATCTGCATCTAATTCCCAGGTCATTGTTCTTGGTTCATTCTTTCTGTAGTTTCAGTTTCCTTTCTCGAGTAGTCAATTGATGCTATCATGGACTGATTTTGGAAAATCTCAGTTGGCCACATTTTTAATTCTAAGATAGTTTTGACATGTAAAACCATTTTGATTTTCTCCTCATGCATAAAATGCTAGTCTCTTTGACGATTCTTTTTATATGCTTTATTATTTGTTGTATGTACTTAAAAGAGGTATAATTTTTATATGATGTGTGTGAAACAATTTGTAACATCTTCACATATGCTTACCTTAACATGTAGGTATGCTACATGTATAGGAGAGTTATTCATCGTTCTTTTAGGTTGTTGGAAGTACTTGGATAACAGAAGGTTCATTCTGGAGGATTGTGTTTTTTTTTTATGTGCCTTTTTAATATTGACTAAGCATTTTGTTATAATATGTTGATTTCTCAAACTAGACCAGAAATTTCAGAAATTAGAAAGTTCTTAATAAATTGAGAAATATTATCTTAGATGCTCTTAAATTCCTGATGGTTTCTGTCCAAAAATACCCTTAAAACCTTGCGTAACTCTCATGAGGTGGTTTTATGGGGTAGTTTTGGTAAACCTATGTCCCTCTGTTTCCAAAAATTAAAAAAGAGAACTTTTGCAAATACTATCCTCCTCTCACACTTCCTCGTTCCTCCATTTGAATTCAATACATAAAATAATGGATCTGAATACAAATCAAAGTTGATAACAAATTAAATTCAAAATGCCCAAATATTTATGAGAGAAAGGAGACATCGTGGTCCTGAGAATCATAAGATCCAAATATTTGTGATTGTTTGTGTTAGCTCATGTTTCTGGGGTTTGGGTATTTGGTATTGTTAAGCCTCAAAGACTGTCTATTTATCTCAATTTGTGGCTTCTATTTTTCCATTTCTAACATAGTGTGAGGGTTTCTCGAGTGGGGATTGGAATATATCCGTAATTTTATAAACTTCAACATTTTGGATTCAATTACTTAAAGATTGTGTTCTTACTACCTTGGCGAAATTTTGGTAATACTTGTTCTTCGATTACACACCTTCGATATTTGTTGTAGAAAAATCTGAGGAGTTGTAGTTTTCAAATAGCCTTGTTGAAGATGTGTTGTGACTTATTTGTGAATCCATTGAATTAAATTGTCTATGCTCGAGATTTTAGCTTATGTTGTACTTAGTCCCTACTTTTATGCCATAGATTTAGCTTCTGTTGTACTTAGTACTCCACTTTCAGTAATCAATGAGTGTGTGTTCAGTTAGATATTACGATAAGTGATAACAAAGTCTTACTCTCCCGATTTTCAAGAAAAAAAGAGAGGATGTTTTTCTCTCCGATTTTGTTTTTTTACTTCTTTTCGAGCATTCGTAAATTTCTTTTTGAATGATTAAATTAATTAGTTGGATGACTGCATTCCAACTATACCAATTAAGTTGTGAAATTCTCAGAATAATAACTTGAAAGTCTAACAATTCCCTCAGACAGAACTAGCTATGACATTTCCTGGAATATTATACTCAAGTATTGGTGTGTAGTTTGGTAATTGGCTAATTGCTATGTTGCCTACCACCATGCTTGTTTACCCCGATCACCTTCTTAGAATGGTGCCCTCAGATAACCCTGCACGTTATGAAATGCCCAAGACCTTCTAGAAAAACCAGTTATTACCTCTTGATAGCTGCAATAGTATGACAAATAAATCTTATTTGTTGATTGCAATATTTACTTTTCTTATATTCCTCCCAGGCACTTGCTAAAGAACTTGTGAGATACAGAAAAACTGTGAACCGTCCATACGAGAACAAAGCACAGTTGAATTCAATATCGATGTACCTAGGAGAAAGTGTTGGTTCTCTTCTGCTCATATTTTGACTACTTGACTTTTACATCATGGAAATGTTGTACTGCGGATAACATTCTTAGTTCTAGCATACAATTCCTCTTTGCGCTTTCTGATGAAAATCCACTTGATTCTGTCCTTCGAAATTTTGAGTGGCTATCTTACCGTTACACTTCCTTTGTAATAGAGTACTCTTCTTAGAATCTGTTTGGCATTTGATTTCTCCATTGATCAACATTTGTTTTTCATTTTCATCTCTAATGCTCTTTTTAGCACTAGTTGATTTTTCTCAACAATTGTTTAAAAATGGGGTTTTCCCTAATAAATGAGTTTTCATCTACAAATGGGTCGAAATTAAGGTGCTCACTGGAGTTGCTGCATTTTATGATATAATTCATTCGTTCAATGTTAGAACTCTGGGAGGTGATCCAGCTTAAACAACTGGGATTATTGAACTTGGTATGTAGCGCCCCGAGTTCTGTTAACCCGGATTGCCACGTCATCGTCTTTTGCCCTAATTTCAAAATCAAAATCGCGGAAATAACCTAATTTTGAAATCACATTTGTAATTGAAAACTGCGTCGGCAATTAAAATTCATAGGA